>LFZO01000126.1:0-15334 GCA_001578225.1 Pseudocercospora musae | reverse complement strand
AAACCTAGGAAGTTGAGATAACTAATAATACTAATAACTCGCCTCCTAGGCCTACTAACCCTCCGGTATATAATAAGAAGAGAGACACGGACCCGAAGTCGTTTCGGTTCGACAATTATATTAAGAAGTACGGGGTAGGGGATACGACTAGGATATAGAATATCTTCTAGACTTCTTAGTTCCTTGATCTCTAGTCGGGCGTCTCTATAGGGAATCTATTAGCCTATAGTATCCTAACTAACCTCTTCTAGAAGCGAGTGCCTAATAATCTAGACTTTATACGCGACCTCGTAGTATTCTAGAAAGATAAGGGAAGGGTAACGTATATCGATGTTCGATCGTTAGAATACCTACTATACTTTAAGGAGCTTCCTACGCTAACTATCGAGGACGTTTCTAGCGCTAACGATGTGCCTAGCTTAGTCGGTACCTATGTAGTTCGATTTACGAGCGCCGTAATAGGCTACGCTCCCTCTTCTAGTATCGAGGAACTCTATAGTAGACTAGTAGACGTTGACTTATCCGTAGTAACTTAGAAGTTCGCCGTTATCCTAAGTATCTATATCGACGTTAAGATTAGTAGCCGGAGCTCTCTAGTCCGAGCTATAATTAATAATAGCTCGGAGTCTCTTATTATACCTTTAGCTCTAGCCTAGTAGCTTCTCTTGCTAATTAATAAAGAAGTAGTATTAGGTATAAGAGGGGTTAATAGTACTATCCCGTTCGTAGGCGCCTACTATAACGTATTAGTAGATGCCTTTAGGATTGTATTTGTATTTACGTTCTAGATAGTAGCGGACCTAGAAACCCCTATTCTACTTAGACGGCCCTAGTTACGTATAGTGCGAGGTATCTAGTAGAACTACGATAACGGGTCGTAAGAAGGTACCATTACCGACTAGAAAGGGAATAAGATTGTTTTTACTAGCTATATAGGGAATAATAGCTACAAGTCCTATAAGGAGATTGTTACTACTACCTAGAAGCGTTAGCAATGCGTTGCCGGCGTTAATCGCTAGGGAAAAGCCCTAGCGCTACTATAGGGCCGACGGTCTACGCCTTGTTCGTATACGGTCTAAACTATTCTTGTTCGTTCCGGTTAGAGGGGGAGGGATTACAATTACAAGCTAATTAGGCTAAGCTACAAGAACTAGAAAAAGAATTAAGGTTACAAGCTAATTAGACACCTACTACCCCTAACGAAGGTAACGACTCTAAGATCGAGGTATTTCGTATATTGGACTAAGACTCGGAGGTATTATTAGTATCCCGTAGCTAATCGGGAGTACCTACTAATAATCCCTCTAGGGGTCATTATAGTAATGTGTTTAGCGGTATACTAGGGAAGGACTATGAACTACAAATCGAACGGCTCGACGACGAGAGTAACGCCTCGGAGGAGGTATACGCCCTATTCTACTATACTAACCTCTAGAATAAACGCCTACGAGTTAGGTTACCTCTACCTATAGTTTCTTTAATAAACGTTTTTACTCTATATAAGCGGGTAGCTAACAAGGTTAAACCGGTCAAAGGAAGTATACATATAACGGATAGATCCAATCCTAGTAGTAATCCGAACTAGAGACAAGATTGCCTAGATCGAGAAGTAGCCCTTCTACCTAGTATAGGGCCCTATAACTAGAAGTATATTACGAAGAAGTTCTCTACGATTGAGAGGGGATTAAGGCTTACTCCTAAACGTCTTGCTAATATTCGTACTAGTTTAGAGCTTACGCCGATAGAAAGGCACCTCCTAGAGGAACTTCTATATAATAGGGAAGCGGTTTTAGTATATAACTTTACGTATCTAGGTCGTATTAATCCTAAGATCGTTCTACTATAGAAGATTAGGACCATTCCCTACGAACTATAGGAACATCTATCCTATAGGATTAATCCGAGTCTACGCCTAATTATAGAAGACATAGTACGTAAGCGTATATGGGTAGGCACTCTTGAACTATCGCATGCTTTATACTATAATCCGTACTTCCTAGTAGGAAAGAAGTAGGTTCCTAGGAAGGACAAGGAGTATCGTCTAATCAATATAGCTACGAAGTTCAATACTATAACGATTAGAGACGCTAATCTACTACCGGATACGGACAGTTTCTTAGAAGCCTTTAGGAACTATATTATCGCTACGCTAATTAATATCTTCTTAGGGTATAACTAGATTACATTAGACATCGCTAGTAGAGACCTTACGAGCTTCGATATACCGCTTAGTCTCGTACGATAGACGACTCTTCTATAGGGAGCGACTAATTCGGTTACCTAGTTTGTTCGAGCTATAAACTAGGTCCTATTTACTTATATCTCGTACATTGCTATACTATTTCTAGATAACATAGGAGTTAAAGGGCTAAAGATAAGGTATAGAGATAAGGAGGTAGAACCTAGNATTAGACATCGCTAGTAGAGACCTTACGAGCTTCGATATACCGCTTAGTCTCGTACGATAGACGACTCTTCTATAGGGAGCGACTAATTCGGTTACCTAGTTTGTTCGAGCTATAAACTAGGTCCTATTTACTTATATCTCGTACATTGCTATACTATTTCTAGATAACATAGGAGTTAAAGGGCTAAAGATAAGGTATAGAGATAAGGAGGTAGAACCTAGTATTCGTCGCTTTGTTCTAGAGCATATCTAGAACCTAGACTAGGTTCTATGCGACTTGGAGCGTACGTATCTTACGATCTATAGCTCTAAGCTTTAACTCCTTTACTAAAAGATTAATATCGTTAGCTACGTAACCGATACGAATAGGAGACATCCGGATAGCGCCCGTATTAAGAAGATCGCTAAGTAGCCGATACCTATATATTAGAAGGACGTATAGATATAGGTCGGGGTAGTTACCTACTTTAGGATCTAGATTAAGGAATTCTCGATCGTTTGCAAACCGCTATTTGCGCTCCTTCGGAAGGACGCTAAGTTTCGATAGGACGAGGAGTATTAGTAGGCTAAGGAGCGGGTTACGAAAGCCTTAATTAGTGCCCTAGCCCTTGTATCTATTAACTATACCGAGGGAGCTAGTATCCTCGTAGTTACTATCGATTCTAGTAGGGATAGATATAGTAAGGTACTAATATAGTACGATAGGAATGAGTCTTCTATATACTATCCGGTACGATACGAGTCTAGTTTATAGAACCCTACCGAGGCGAGATACGATACTAGTAAGCGGGAATGCCTCGGAGTCTATAAAGTACTAAAGAAGTTCCGCCCTTAGCTATTCGGCGTCTACTTTTAGCTCGAGGTAGATGCGAATACCTTGGTCTACTAGCTTAATCGAGTAGCTTCTAACCTGCCTAACTTAGCGATAGCTAGATAGGTAGTATAGATCTACCTCTTTGACTTTAATACGGTTTATGTCCCTAGGAAGCGATACTCTACTATAGACGCCTTATCTCGCAAGCCTATTATAGATAACGATATCGTAGAGATGTAGGAAGAGGAAGACGTAGATATAGTAATTAACTAAACGTTCTTTTCGTCCTTCTACGTTAGTGCCTATCCGGTTATCGAGGGGGGCGCTACTACTAATATAGACGACGAGGGAGAGGCTAAAGGGACGGAGCGTGCCGATATTCTAGATAGGGAGTACTCTAATAACTCCTACTATATCGCCTATTTCCTTACGTATAGTAGAAAAGCTCTAGGAGTATCTCGGAGTTAGTATCGACGCATTATTAGGCAAGTACGTCGTTTCGTAGTTAAGGATAGGCATCTATAGCGGTAGTCTATAGTTAATATACCGCTTTAGAGGGTTATTAATAATACTAAAGCTAGATAGGAGATCTTGTATACCCTTTACGAAGAGACCGGGTACCGAGCTATAGAAGGAACCTTTAACCTTCTAAGGAGGCGGTATTAGTAGGATAGAGTCTAGACTAACGTCTCTAGGTACTACAAGAGTTGTCCTAAGTATACTTTTCGCAATAGTTACCGCTAGGCTAGTAAACTTCGGATACTAGCTTAGTAGTCGGTCGGGGAACGCTAGTATATAGATACTGTTTATATTAATAATAACAATAGTATACTAGTAGCTCGGGAGGCGCTATCTCGATAGCTAGAGGTATAGTATTTCTATTTCTCCTCGAAGAAGATTACTATAGTATATATAGCTAAGTTCCTATAGAAGGAGATCTTTTGTAGATAGGGCGCCCCTACTAAGATAGTACTTAATAATACTCCGACTAACTTCGCTAAGGAAGTCTAGGCCCTAATTATTAGCTATAGAGCCAAGACAATCAAGATATCGCTATACTACCCGGAGTCGAACGCGATAGTCGAAGTAGGGTACAAGGCCCTTCTTAATACTATTACTAAGCTTACAAATAGAGGGGATAGGCGGATGCCTATTACTAACTATATATCCGCCGTCCTATAGGCTAATCGTATAACTACTATTCGGACAACCAGTCTTACGCCTATAGAAGTCATAATTAGGTACGAGGTAGTCCTACCTATCGAACTTACGTATCGTACCTATAGCGTATTTAACTAGGGTTCTATTAGGGACCGTTCCGACCTACTATACCTACGCGCTAGGGCTCTCGAGGAGATAACTACTACTATCGAAGAAGGCCTCGCTCGCTAGAGGCGCCTTCGGGAAGAAACAAAGTAGTACTTCGACGATACTTAGGGCGTTAACTACGCTCCCTTTAAGGAAGGGGATCTTATACTTATCTTCCGGTCGGAATTAAAGACGAGCTTTTCGTATAAGCTTGCTTTCCGCTAGAAGGGACCGTATCGAGTTTAGGAAGTACTCTATAACGGCGTAGCCTACCGACTTTAGGAGTTAGATAGCTCTATACTTAAGTATACGTAGCCGCGAGTAAACCTAAAGAAGTTAGACTTTATAAGGGAACCTACTATACCTCCTTAGACCGATAAGGAAGTCTTAGTAGATATAGAAAATGTCGCTAGAGACCTTAATCCCTTCCGTAAAGATCCAAATACCGTACTAAATACTAAGCTACTAGAAGGGTTTGCGTATCCGTAGATAAGGCTTAGTAAGCCATTAACAATAACTCAAGAAGAAAGGAACGGATATATATAGGTTAGTTTTGTTTAGCTTGGCTTCGCGTACGACTAACCGGAGCCGGAAGCTAAGACTAATACCGGTACTAAGCTAGACTAGATATAGGAACTTAACTATAACTCTAACGGTAAGGGTAATAACTAGTTTACTAAGGAAGATCCTAAGGTCCTAGAGGTACTAACTAGTAGGAGGGATATATAACCGGATGTTTAGAGTATCCTCGAAGGAGGTTATTATTTCTAATTATTCTATTTACAATACTATTATACTACTACGTATATTTCCTTTGTTCGTACGTTGCGTTTAGAGTTAGTAGATCTTTAGGGTTTACTTTAGGACTCTAACTTGTAATAATCCCTAGGGGGGTAATTAGTAGGAAGCTTTCGGTTACTAAGCCATTCCCTTATCGAGGTTCTACGATATATCGGCTCTACGCTCGCATCTAGTAGCTAGGCGAGGCATATAGGAAGGGAGGCGCTTGCGGAAGCCTTACTAGCTAGAGATCCGATCGCTTATTAAGGACCGATACTAGCGTTTAAGGGTAGCTACGCTAGTCGGGTTCCTACCTTCCTATCTATAAGCGGTAGGAAGCGAGGGACGTCTAATAGAACCGGGTTGCGAGTAGCCTTTATAATAGGAGTACGGACTACTTTTATATAGGGAGCTATTAGGCGATCGGTAGATTAGGAGGCAATCTCGTAGGCTAATTATCCCTAGGGGGGTAATTAGCGAAAGCGTATTGGGACGCTCCTTAGAAAGCTAGATTACGAGGCGATAAATAGTAATCTACTAACTTAGTTTACTATTAGACGGGTAGGTAATAGGGACGCTACTATAACTAGGAATATATACAAAGCGCCGAGAAAGTAAAACTTTACTTCCTAAGGTTTCGGGATAGGCCGCCCGCGTACCCGTATACGTACGACTATTTAAGTATAAATTTGCTCGAACCGCCGAGCAATTACCTATATATACGCGCCTATAGTTATAAGTAAATAACTACCTATAGTCTTTGTTCTAAAGCCCTTATTAACGGGCGCTTATACCTACTTATCTATTCTTCCCTCTCCTAACCGACTAACCTTCTAATATAGCTAAGGAATAGGAACTCGTCCCCGCCGACCTAGTACTACTAGCTTCTTCTTCGACTACCTATCGGTTTGGTTAATCTACTACTATTGTTTAGCTAGGCTAGAGCGCTACTTCGCTCGGCATCTTTATAGTTCTAGAGAATAGCGAGCTTACTTAGGTTACTAATCTTACCGACGCGTTCGAGATTATAGTAGGTATTACTAACCGATAGGCAAAGATCGAGGCGACTCGATAGCTACTTACTATCCTTAATAGGGCTAGCGAGAGCCTATTAGTTACTATTGCCGCTAGCATAATAGGTCTACGCTACGAGATAGGTAGTACCGTCGATTTCAAGAATCTAGTTCTCGAGGGCAAGGAGCTCTCTAAGGCCTATCCGTCGCTCGCTATTGTCGAGGAATAGGGAGTTAACATCCGCTACCGACTTAACTATCTAACCGTAACCCTCGAGTATTAGGATAGTCCGATAGCGCTCCTATAGAGCCTAGTCGACTTCGCCTATAATAGCGCGGAGCGAGCTAAGAACGTTACTACCTTCGTTAATAAGAACAAGAACTATCGGCAAGGTACTAAGCTCGTTAGTAAGACAATAATCTACCGAGTTATTCTAGCTTACAAAAGGGTCCGGACTAAAATTCTACTAGGATTCCGGGACTACGTACCTATATAGAACTCTATATAACAATATTATTATTATATGTTTAGATACGCGTTTTTTGCGTAGAATGCATTATAATATTATCCTTGAGACTTAGTCTAATAGCAGAGACGATATTACTATAGAATCTAATAATCTACCTAGTAGTCTACCTATTGAGTCTTCTTAGCTTCCCAAACCGCCCGATTTTACGTAACTACGCGACTTTGAACACGAGTTTCTATAGTAATACACTTAGCAACTACCTAATACTATTCCATTCGATAAACAAGTATATAGATAAGAAGTCTATAGTCTACATACTATAGAGGCATTCGATAACCTATCTATACAAGACGAAGGCGTGCGTTTTAGCCAATTTCTTCGTTCTTTATATAATAACGACGACGATAAGGAAAACAGACTACTAGGCGAAGAGTCTAGTAAAGAAGATATAACAACAATGTATATACGGTCGAAGGGAGCGGCGGAAACTATACCTAACGATCTAGAGAAGGCTTCTTAGACAACTTCTCCTACTACTATTAGGAAGCCTACTACTCGAGGGAAGATAGTTCCGCCGAAGCTAGTAAACCTACTAAAGCCCTTACCAAAAGCGCCTATTCGAGGAACTAGTGTGCCCGCTAAGAGCTATTAGCGTAGTATACGATAGAGCATTGAGAAAGAGCCGGAAATCTCGGAGGTATTAGCTATAGGTACAAAGCTAGCTTCTACGCGAAAGCGCAAATCGATAGAGGGCACAACACTACGAAACAAGGCCCGTAGAACATTATCCAAACGGTAGAATGATCGCGCCGACCTGTCTAATCAACCTCCCGTTTAGACTATGTCTTTATCTAATAGCGTTGTTGAGAAATCGTAGTTAGAAGTAAGCTCGCAACGCTAGCTAACTTCGCGTACGCCTATACAACGACCGATACCCTAACTAACGCCGAAGCTACGAAGCAATAAGAAGCCCTTTAGCGTAGACCTAACCTAGATCGTTTAGTATCGACTAGAGGGCAAATAGCACAATATTATAACAATCAATAAAGTACTAGAAGATAAAGATATTAATCTAGTATTCTCGAGACCTACGGACAACAAATTCGCATAGTTGTTATAGAAGATTGAAGATAGAGTAGCTTCGTACGTGTTCCTTAAAGAACTAGGCTTACAATAACTACTAGACCGTGTCTTTACTATCCATTGCTTACGGCCTTCTATACCAAAGCGCTCGAAGGTCCTTAGTATAATTATCGAAGAGGACGACTATTATCGCGACGTAGCTAAGTTCTTACGCCACTACTATAACTTTGGCATTTACTACGTAATTAAGGTCCTTAAGAGTTACAAGCGCATTAGTAACAAGAATAGGCCGACAACGCTACTAGAAAGTAATTAGTTTGTCAAGATAGATAGTAATCTAGTAGAGCTACCTACACCTGCTTCTCAAGTCAAGAATAGCTAGAAGAATACTAATAACAAGACGAAGGAAGAGAGCCGTAAAGATAACGACGTATTCGCTACTGTTCTCAAGTAGTTTAACTACAACGATCTATAGTATAATAATAAGAAGTTAGGCCGTAGAATTGGCTACTACGTACGACGCGGCATCTACTATAGTGTAATAGATACATAGGCCAAAGAATACTCCAACATAGTATAGATTAATAAGGCCTTGCTATATCATATGCCTATAGAGATTACTAACAAGATAATGGCCTCTTACGATAAGTATGTTTAGTCAAAGTAGGCCGCTTCTACTAAGAACAAGAGCGCTTAGCAATAGTCGACTATTAATAGTCTTGTTAGCGCACTTACTACTAAGCGCTAGTAACCGGCAAATAGTAGTAATAGCGACACTTCTATACTACTTATAGCACTACTATAGCAATAGTAATAGTAGGCACAACAATAGTAGTAGTTGAACCCTCTCTTGCTATAGATAATAATAGCAAATCCTACTATACTAAGCGCTCTTCAACCTTAGTAGCAATAGTAATAGTAACCTATGCCGCAATAGCGTAGCTCGCTAGTGCTACCGGATATTAGTACTATATTGAGTAACTACGTAGAGACACCTCTCTACTTAGCCTAGTTCTTCCAACGGTATCCTATGTAAGGTAGGACACTATTACTAAAGCTATCATAGATAATACCTAGAACCTACGACAAATAAGACGCTAAGAGAATAAGAATAGGCTAATCAAAGACGTGCCTACGTTTGGCATAAGAACGGCGCTTCGAGAGTCAGTTATGGACTATACTATAATGCGCTAAAGTAGATAGAATTGAGGTATGTAAAGCCGACATACTAACTTGGTAGATTTGCTAACCCTAGCTATATAGAACACTACAACTACCTAACCGATTTTTGTTCTATAAATAGGAGGTACAAGGCACAATACTATAGATGGATCGCGCACTTTGAATGAATTAATTTAGTTATAGTATAGTTGAGTTCTAGCGTTAGATAGGTATTGAATCTTTAAAAGCCGTATGCTTAACTTTACGTTTGTCGCTCCAAGTCGTACCTCCGCTTTCTCCGTAGCTTTCAAGCTTGGCTAATAACACTGATTTTCTTTAACTATAGATTGTACTATAACTATATACCCGATTAACGTCGTTGTTTTTTTATATACGAGCGCCGTACCTAATCTCGAACTTCCGATATTCAAAATATTAACAATGTAGTATTGTTGTAGTAGTATATCGTATTTAGCTAAATGTCGGACATTCTAAAGCTTGCTCCGATATACTAAGCTTAGAGATTGCGGCCTCTTAGAGGTAATACTAAGAGACGATTGAATAACTTCTCGTAGTAACGACGTAACTAACAACTATTAGAAGTTCTTCGGAAGAGCAATATAGTATTGATTTACTATAGCATAGAAGGTCTTAGCGCTCCCGTATAGAATAGAGCCGAAATTCGACATATACCGCCATTACTACGCATTATTCTACATCTCTACCGGCATTACTAGACTAACTAAACCGTATTCATACGGCTTCTTAAGCACTTTGTAGTATTTGAACTACGCCAAGTAATCAATATTATCGCCCTAACGTTTACATACTAGTTCTAGGTATGCCTAGAAGTCTACCTACTAGTAAGGTAATCTATACTTAGGCATTGTCTACTAGTGCTTCTTAATCCAATACTTTAGGTATTTAAAGCTTAGCTCTATAGCATTATAGTTAGGTAAATAGGGTGGAAGGAATAGTAGATAGACGCCTATAGCTAAGCATATATCCTTGAGAAGGGCTCTTGAATAAGTACTATAGTTGTCTAGCAATATAACTAATCGTGGACCTAGATACGGTATATAGCGTAGCAATACTCGATAGCGTACGAATGCTATAAAGTCTTTACTATTAATACTACCTTGCTAGATCAATGGCTCTAGAAGATAGCCGTTTATCGTGTATACCGGAAGAATAGTATATCGTTGCGAGTAATATAGATACTAAACATCTCGTACTAGTATACCCTTCGGAGACCAACCTCTTCTACGTAAAGCTATCTTATCTAAGGCATAAGACTCGTCAAGACAGACGATTTGATATACCGCGAATAACTATAGTTTAGCCTTAAATAGTACCCTTGCTATAGGGTCTCTTTGCGAAGCCGTACGAGATAACTATTTGTAAGTAAAGTCGCTACTACTAAGATAGCGACTAATCGTAGATTGAGAGACCTATTCTTAATGGTTTTCTAGCAATATTATCTACAATTCTTCGAGCCAATATATGCTTCTTATCGTTAAGAAGTCTAGTAGATCGTCTCGCATTACTAGCGTTATTATATGCGGTCTACTACCTCTAGCTAGAAATATAGTAGTAGTCCTATTCTACCTAGTTATTCGAGCCTATATAGTTGTCCGAGATCCACGGCCGTTATTAAGCAATAACTATACGATATCTTTGCTTGTCTAACCGCTATCTAGTGCCTATTAAATAAGGTTGTCGTCTTGTAGAGTAAGCGGAGCTATGTTTAGTAGATTGGGTATACAAAGCCGAGAATTCTAGCTAGGTACTAAAAATACGGGAATTAGGTAGGTACACTACGAACAACACTACTATAGGTACTAGATATATATAGAAAGATATAGAAAGTAAGATAATATATAGTAAGAGTATTTGCGACCTTAATAATAGTGTATTCGATAGTATATCGTATTGTATCTAATGGTTAGTATGTGTATACGTAGTCCCGAATCCCTACTAAAATTTAGTCTAGGCCCTTTTACAAGGTACCAATATGTCTACTCCTAAGAAGACCGGTCGGTAGAACCTAAGCCTTACGTTTACTAATAGCGACTTCGACTCGAAGTATTACAAGAAGTATAAGAAGGAGATCGCTACTATTGACCTAGGTAGCTAGGAGGTAGTATAGCTACTAGCTAACAAGAAGTGCCGTATTAGTAGTTCTAGGTTTATTATAGAGGGACCGGCTCGCATTATACTAATTATTACTCCGTCTTAGCGCTAAGCAATCCGTTATTAGGCCGAGGTATAGAAGGTAGTAGACGAGTTAGCTACCCGAGAGCTCGCCGCCTAAGAGAATACTAGGCCGCGTCGTACTACCGCTTAATAGACCCGCCTATAGCAAGAGTAGGCTACTAAGATAGCTAAGCTACGCTAGCGAGAGGAGGAATATAGGTAAGAGGCGTTATGCCTCGAGGCTACGGCGACTAAGGAAGATACTAAGTCGGCTAGTAGCGACGGTAGAGGTAAAGAGATGGATTTTGAGGTAGAGATTAAGGACGTCTATACCGACTATACGGGTAGCTAGTTCGGTCGCTTTATAGCCGAGCTAGATACTATAAGCGTTAAGGGAAAGGATGTTAGCTCTTTTGCTATAGTCTACGACCTAGCTCGGTAGTTCAAGGATCTATATAACCCTAACGAGCTAGAAGATATCTACGCTAAGTACCTTAGGATCTACGCGAAGTTCTATAGTCTCTACCTAATTAACGCGAAGGATAACCTTACTAATCGGCTCTTCCTACTTAGTAAGAACGGTAATACGGAGGAGGAGTTTAAGGCCTTTCGTAGTTCTAGCAAGGCTTGTTACTTCGCTAGTACCCTAGTTACGGCTATACTAGTAGCGCGTCTCGGCTTATATACCTTTACGCTAGTTTAGTCTAACGTACTAGGTATGCTAGACTAGTTTCTACAAGTAGTCGCTCGGGCCTTCGGATAGCCGGAAGTTATAGTAGTAATAACCGAGCAAGGTAGTACGGTAGTTAATAACATCCTTAACTAGGCTAAGAACCTAAAGGGCAAGGCGTATAGTCTTATAGAGGAGATAGTCGCGAAGGTTATAATATATTACTAGTATCTCTATAGCTATCTACCGGAAAAGTAGACTAGTATTAACCTACTATAGATCCATAGTATTAGTAACTAGCTAGTCCGATAGAACCTACCGTTATAGCTCTTTATAGTCGCCCTTCGACCCGATTACGTATACGAGCTTATCTCCGTACCGAAGCCTACTAAGTTCTATTACGAGTACGAGATACCTAAGAAGAGTAACTTACCTCTAGTAGAGACAATACGCTTAAATAGTAACGTTCTAGAGCTAATCGAAGGCATCGGCGCTAATCGAATCCGTATATCGGTCTCCTTCGAAGTAGAGGATAAGCTTGCCTACTCTTAAGGTATCGACTATATACATAATCCGGAGATTTTCGCTACATAGGTATAGAAGCTTAAGGCTCGCGGCCTTGTACTATCGAACGGCTAGGTAGGAGAGCTAACTAACAAGTATCTTACGAACGAGGATTTAGAGGCTACAAGCGGCTAAGGCAAGGCTACGTAGTAGAACTTAAAGCCGCTATCGGAGGGTTCTACCTCGTTTAGTATACTATATCTACCTTATAGCGACATTGCCGGTACCGCTACTCGAATCCGTATAGATCTAGGCTTCTATTGCGTTAAAGGAAACAAGGTTAAGGGTTTCAATCTTATCGTCGCCTAGGTCGTAGAGGCTTACCGAAGCCTAATACCTATTACTCGCTAAGGCGGTACAATTCTATACGCGTTCCCTTACGCTATCTAGCTTACTAGCCTTAGGCCTATAGCGGACGCTCTTATAGGTTGCATTCCGTAGTCTAATCCCTCTATTCGAGAGGAGCTTAATTTGGTTTTCGCGCTAGACTCTAAGGGCCTTCGGGACTATATTAAGGAGTAGAACCGGCGCGCCTATAATGCGGTTCGCGAGGTACTTACGCTTTAAGCTAACCTCGAGCGTAAGTTGTATAGCGAGAAGAGCTACTATACCTCGAAGAGCCTCTCCGACCGATAGAAAGACGACGAGGTACTAGGCGAGAGCTATAGTAAGTACGAGCTTCGCTAATTGCCCGCGCTTAGGGTTAGATAGTAATAAGGGAGGATACTACCTAAGAATGGAGCTACAAGTAGTACTATTAATAGACCTAGGATTAATAGCCCTTAGGGATACGGTTAAAAGTCTACCTAAGGTAGCGAGCCGAAGAGCTTACCTATTTGTTTTCTATATACATAATCGCGGTATTGTATCTAGTTAGATACCTAGAAAGGGAGGGATATTAGCTAGTAACTAGGACATACCTAGCTACCAAGATAGGTAGGGACCTCGATTAGTATATATAGCCCTCTTCCTACTAGGGAGAGATAGTATTAACCTTCGTTTAGTATATATTACTAGTTATATTTATGTACCTCTACTATAGAGCTCTAATTACTACTATATACCTCTATAACTATTACGATAGTTAGTCCGCCTAGTATGGCTACCTATAGCCTAATAGGTTATGCTACCTATAGTCCCTTCCTATACTACCTAGCCCTTAGGTTTGTATAGGTTTAGGTTCTACTCATTAATACCCTTTAGGTATATCTTCTAGTACTACCGCTCTACTACCCCCTATACCTAGCGCTAGAGGGAGCAAGCTATAGTCGACCCTTCTTAAGGCGGTTTAGGCTAACTTAGTATAGTAGCTCCCTTCTTTCTATTAGTAGCGCCCTTTTTAGTTATCGCTAGTCGCCCTTGTATTATACTAAGTCCTTTTAGACTATTTCGGCCCGATAGCTACCTATATAAAGTTTAATAGCAATCCGTGCCTTAACTATACTAATATTATATAGGACTATACCGGTAGAAGCCGTATTAGCCTCCTCGAGGCTATGTACCCCTAAATCGACCCGGCTAATCGTAAGGAGGACCTTACTAACGAGACTAAGTACTTCGACTATCTAAAGTATATCTCTCGTAGCTCGGGCTACTTCTAAGTAAGTCGTTTCGGCTCGAGATAGCTCGAATAGGGCTAACTAGCGTCTAGATTCCCCTAGAATATAAGCCTACTATTAAGGTAGCTAACAAATTGCGCTAAGAGGCCCTAGATGCCTAGACTAATAGGAAGAAGGCCCGAGAGGCCTACTAAGCCTATATATCGATTTACGAGAAGGTTAAGAAGTACGTATTGCCCTATAAGGAGTCGAGTTATACTAACTAAAGTCCTTTAGGAAGTATCCCTATTTTGAAGGTACTAGTAACCTCTATACCTATATAGGTAAGGCCGAGTTCAATATATCTAGTCCGTTTCGATCCTCTTCGCCCCGATTTACCCTAGCTAACCCCTTTTAGGTCCCTAGAAGGACTACGACGCTACGATAAGGGAGGAGATAGAGCGCGACCTAGCCGCTAGGGTACATTTAGTTCCCTACGACCTATTTTGGCCCTAGCTAACCCTATTCGACTAGACCCCTACTAAGAAGCGTAAGCGAGTTAGAAATAGCTACGTTTCGTTATAGAAGAAGGCTAAAGGCCTCGAGAGAGACTAGTAGGAGGTAGCTAAGGGCCTAAGTATTTACCTTTAGTTATACGTAGGTCAAGTCCTAGCGTTTTAGCGTAGCCTAGGCCGTATGCCCTCTAGCGAGGCCTATACGTCTCTTACGTAGCTAGTAAAGGAGGAGCCGAGCGCTAATAATCTATCTAAGGAGTTTGTAATCCCCTATAAGCGATTTAGTACCTAGTAGGCCCCTTTTAGATCAAGACGACCTATATACTTACTTAGTACGAGTCGAGGTTTGAGTTAGTAGTTCTAGCTATCCTTAGTTAGCCTATTTTAGGCTAGACGTCCTAGTAGGTTAGTTCGGGTTAGGTTCGGGTTCAAAACCGAACCTAATCTATTTGTCTAGGTCTAATCTTAGGGAACTAGAAGTTTGTCTAGGTTCAAACCTAAAAATTCAATAGGTTTATAGCGAATAATAGAAATATTAGAAAGGCGGAAATTGCGAAATATCGAGATAGAGAATATATTGTTATTTATGTATACTACTATTATCGTAGTCCTAAAGGACAAACTAGTTATTTCTTCTATATATACTACTAGTATCGTAGTCCTTAAGGATAGAGTAGTTATTTCTTTCTATAGTATAGCGCTAATAGCTATCCTTCCGTTCCTTTATTACGTATAACGGTTCTTATATAGATTCTCGCTAACGTCTATATCTCTAATAAAGATACTATAGCCCTTTAGAAGCAAACTTAGTATAA
>LFZO01001259.1:0-10498 GCA_001578225.1 Pseudocercospora musae | reverse complement strand
GTCTAGTACTATGTTAGCTTGCTCTATACTCCCTACCTAGATAATTAGGGAGGACTGCTTCTTAGTCTCTTCGATTTTCCTTTTAATCTATGCTACCTTTGTAATCTTTAGGCCTAGGCATATAGCTTGGTTTTGTCTCTATAGGTTTCCGATATCCTATTCTTCCTTAAAGCTCCTTATTATACTATAGGCTATAATTATGAACTACTATTAGGAGACCTTTGTAGTTTTCCCTATCTTGGTTGTCTATTCTTTTTGTGTTTCTAGTTTCTTTTTGTCCTACTCCTAGGCTATAAACAGCTTGATTACCCCCTTCCCTTCGTTCCTAGCCCTAATAACCTCCTTAACTACGATTCTTTCTATAATCTCTTTCCCTAAGAGTCCTTAGATTTCCTTTTGCTCCTATAGGTCCGTAATATAGACTCTAGCTACTGTCCTCGGGGGTTTTAGCGCCTCCTAACTAGCTACTACTGCTTAGGTACGGTAGTTTGGGCTTGTCTCTTATTGTTTCTTTATAATCTTTACTACGGCTATATTAGCTACCTTCGTAATTATGTAGCTTGCCTAGTTATGGATTGCTTTTAGTCCTCTAAGGAGCTCTAAGATTATTATCTTATATGCCCTCTTAGGGGTTTTCCTATCTTCTGCCTTTAGTACCTCCTCTACCCTAGTACATAGTGCTTTCCATTCGTCCTCCCTCCCTTCCTAACTGTTTTCCCTTCGTCTCTAATTGTTCGCTACTATCTTCTCATCGCTTGCTCTTAAGCTAGGTATATAGTAACGTATAGAATACCTACCTAACCGATAATATAGTAGGTAGTAGAACTAATAAGTGCCTCCTAAAAGGATTGTATAGAGCGCTAGGTTAAAAAGGCTATACGAGTTACGTACGTCTAGCGTACGCCCCTAGCGCGCGCCGCTTAGTACACTTAGGGCTTAGTAAGAGACCTTACCTTATCGAGGTCCTTACACTACTATACTATTATGAATACAAGTAGAAAGCAATAAACATTAAGTAGTAACTAATAAAAGAATATAAGCTTAATAACCTTAGAAAGCTCTCCTAGTTTCTTAGTATAGAGGTTAAGCGTAATCGTAGTACTAAGTAGCTTTAGCTATTATAGAAGGCTTATATTAAGAAGATAGGCTAGCGCTATAGTATTAATAGTAGTACTAGTAGAAGAACTAAGGCACTACTTCTAACTAAATATAAGCCTTATAAGAAACTAACTAACGGTTAAGTATACCTAAATTTAGCTTCAATCTTAGCTTATTAAAGCCGTATTAGGTTACTAAATTTCGTAGTAGTATAGACAAGACCTAATATTACTAAGGTAGTATTACTACTATTAAAAGCCCTATAGAACCTATAGAAGTATAACATTGTAGCCGCTAAATAGTCTATTAAATACCTTCTATAGACTAGGGATCTTTGCCTAGAATACAATAATAATAGACTAGTAGTTACTACTTATTTAAGCTATTAGCTTCTTGAATTTTACGGTACTTCTAATATATCCTATAGTAACTACAAAGGTACTAGGCAATTATTAGAAGGCTAGATGTTTAGCCTATTTAATAGACTAGTCGACTAGAAGGTAGTACAATAGTCTACTATAACTAAATTAACTATAGAAGTAGAGCTACTTATAGTATTATATATAGGCTTAGAGATAATCTAGTAGAAGCGATTCTTTACTAGTATTAGCCTTATACTAGAATAGAAGCCTACCCTATACTATAATAATATATAGACTATCTACATTGTTAAGGCTAATACTAGTAAGCTAGATACTAAGCTTAGGTATATAGATATATACTAATACTAGCTTCGATAAGAATACGAAGTAGGGCGTATTTAATACGAATACCTAGCAATATAGGACATACTAGTAGACAGAATAACTAAGATATACAGTCCTTAGAATTAATAGAGGTTTATTTAGTAACTTAGGCTAAGTAGACTACTAACTACTTAATTACCGAGCTAAGTCGATTAAGCCCTATTCTAGTAGATAGCGCTAGAAGAAGTAACTAATACGATAACGAGGGCTAATTAGAATATACGGTACTTTCCGCTCTTAACCTTACCTACTACTATCTAGTATAATAGACCCCTACTACTATCTACTTAATATAGGACAACCTTACTATTATCTATATTATTACTTTATAGTTTACTTTAGCTAATTAAAGAAGCTCGTAGCGGTTAATAGTAATGTTTATAATAGTATAGTAGTTATAATTAGAGGTAGTATCTCTAGTTATACTATAGATCCTAACTAAGTAAAGATCTATATACTAAAGTATATTTACCTAATCCTTTACCTATCTAACTTAGATACTACCTAAAGCGGACCTACTAATAACCGATAGTATAATATAAAAGGCCTTAGTTTAGAATTGAACCCGATACTATAGATCCTATTAGTTAGATTAGTAATATATATTATTTAAGCTTTAACTATAATAAGAAGGTAATAGTATTCTAGAAATGGAAGCGATACATGAAAGTACACATATAGTCTAGATTGTATAACGATATCTACTAAGGTACTTGGAATATAAAATAAGACTCTCTCTTTATATAGTTTAAACTATCTTTTTACTATTTTAGTAGAAGATAGTATAGAGGGAGGAAAAGATAGATTTCTTTTATTCTTTTACATAATAAGATGTACTAACTACCTTGCCTAAATAGGAAGGATCCTATTTAGAAAAGGTAAGGGGGTATATTATATATAGCCGAGGTCTACCTAGTTATATAACTTCTTAGTATGTATAGAATTTTCTTAGCTATATCTTAATAGTATTAGATAGAGAGATAAAACCGCAGAAATACACAGTTTAAGCGCTCGACAATGCAGTATTACATAAGTGATCCACTGCGCTGAGCGTGATATGTGCGCAAAGAAGCTTTCGGCTCTTCGGGAAGCAGAGCTGTGCCGGAGGAAGGAGCTGGTCTTAGCAGCTCTCACATGCAACAATCCCATCTTCTTTCCTGTCGCAAACATGGTATAAGCACCCTGGCACGTTGCGCTGGCTCGAGATAGTCTCGCATACAATCAGCGCACTTTATAGTTGCTGGTGCTGCCGCGTGCGACAACAAAGGCGCGACCGCATCCGGCAATATGGCAGACAGGCTCACCCAACTCCAGGACCTCCTGGATGATGTAGGACTGCAAGGAGAACGCACGTGGTGAATAATGCTGATACACTATGGCGTAGCTGCTGATGCAGATGTACACGTCTCTCGACTACATTCACACGCGTGCCCCGTACGCCACCATCCCAGGCCAAGATTCACAGGCACCCTCGCAACCATCGTCGCATCAAGCAGGCGCGAATGGTACAACGGCAGCTACGAACGGAGATGGCGACAAGCAAGGAGAAGGAGGCAATGCTCAAGCGAATCGTGAAGGTCAAGAGCCACTGCCAGAGAACCCTGAGACATTCAGCAGGGCAATGGTTGAATTGGCGCAAGATCTAGTGCTTAAAGAGCAAATGATAGAGCATGTGGTCAACAACTTGCCGGGAATCGGCAACAGTCAAGCTGAGCAAGAGCGGAGAATGAAAGAGCTCGAGCAGGAGCTGCGCACGGTCGAGGAAGAGCGGCGCAAGAAAGAGATTGAGCGTGAGAGTTTGGTCGACATGCTGAGTGAAGTGATCGGAAAAGTTAAGAGAATCCCGTGATGGCGTAGCTTTGAGCGCGCATACTCGAAAGCCTTGCTGAATCGATCACATGCACTGCGGCGTCTCGAGTGAATATGTTTGCCAAACAAACATAAGCAGCCGTATGACAAACGCGCTCCATGCGGAAAGTGACACCCGGACACAACTTCGTCACCAATGCCTTGCACCTTCAAAGGCTCGCGGACATCTTCGCACAATAGCACTTCGCATACAGCGTCGCTAACATTCGGCCACACCCTTCAATACGCTCCTAAGGCTTCCACCATGGACCTCGCGCCCGACCATTTTGCATACACCGACCCGCAGCCAGAGTCCTCGACCGCCGCTGCCGCAAGAGCAAAGCTTGTGGAAGATAGAATCGACTCGGGCGTCGCATCCATCGCCAGCACGCCTACGAAGGATGACTTGCTGCCGAAGCAGTCGCTGGGTAGGGAAGTTACAGGTTGGTCCATACAATCGAGATGTTCGCAGCTCCTTCCGTTGACATATTCTTAGATGGCAACGATACGCAAGAGTCACTTCCCGAGCATCGCTGGGATCGCGGTCACATCTATAAATCAAGCCCAGCTTGTCCATATCTTTGCCCGTGGCACCAAGTCTGTTGGCAGTCGCAGCACACTCGTCCGGTTGTGGAGTTGTTGAAGGAGATTTTGGAGATTCGATATGCAGCGCAGGCGGATGAAGTCAGCTCCGATGCCGAAGCGCAAGGCGAACGAAGCACTTCCTGGAGCAGGGTGTGGAGGCGATTTTATCGTGCAGGCTACGCAGGTCTTTAGGGAGCGCGAGGGCATCGAATTGATTGGCGATCAGCCAGATGCACTGCGCAGCGACTCTTCTCTCCAAGTCTGTCTTGATTGCGCTTGTCTTCGCCTCGCAGCGTTGCCACGGAACACAGCGTGCGTTCAATCCATGCAATGCAAAGGCTGGTATGTTCTCGGTGAAGGATCCAGAGCACGTGACCTGAGTGGGGCGGCGTCAAAGGAGGGGCTCTTTTACCTCAGTTACTCAGACTCGCTAGCGGAATTAGAATTGCTAGGGGTAAATCAATTTTCATTGATTTTCATTAAGTTTTAGTAATTTTTAGTATCTTTTACTAACTTTTAGCTAATAAGAAGGCTATAGTTATATAGGGTTAGAATTCGCGCTAGCGAGTCTAAGGGCAATTAGGGTTAGGTTTACTATATACGTACTTTAGCCTATATAGAAGATAATAATATACTTTCGATACTCTACTTTTATATCTCTACTACGCTTAATTGTCCTAATTCCTATATTCCTATATAGTATATACTTAGCGCTTTCTCTTATAGCTATAATAGCGTCGTTAAACCTAGAGCCTCCTACGCTATTATCGTCGGCGCGGTACGAAGTCCTTATTAATATAGTCGACGATATCTAGACCGAATCTAGTTCCGATACTTCTAGTATTAGTAGTAGTAAGTATAGGGCTATAGATAAGGAGGAATAGGAAGATAAAGATAGTTCTTTATATCCTTTACGTACTACTAGACCGACTATATCGAGTCTATTATCCGAAGCGCTATCTATTATATATATACTACCTAGTCTAAGGCGCTAGCGAGCGCGCCGCTAATACTACTAACGAGGCTATAAGATTATAGTATAAGAGAAGCTCTAGATAGTTATTAATACCTTAAGTAGTATAAAGTAGATACTACGCAAATTCCTCGAAATATAGGTTAGTAGTAAGGTTAAGAGAAGTAGGAATAATAGTACTAGCGATATTCTACTTATATTATAGTACTATATAACGCCTAACCTTCGCTATACTATATTATAGAAGATCCTTAAGCGTAGGTCTTTTAAGCGGTCCTTATATAGCTACTATATTATAAGTAGCCTTAAAGGATATTCTATAGATCTATACGATACGATATAAGAACTCTATCGCCTACCTTATAGTAAGCTATTCGATAAGTTTAATTTAAGTAACCTTAGTTCGAACGTCGACTAACTAGACTTTACTACTATATATAATACTATTATAATAGAAGTACCGATATAGTATTAACTTCTTATAGATCTAATATAGAATTAGCGTATATGTTAGGATAGTTAATACTAGAGCGACGATATCCGATTAGCTATCTAGAAGAGAGTTTTCTTCGTTATAGTATCTATAGTATACTCTCGAATACCCTATAAGTTAAATACGATATAGTCGTTATTTTTAATCTATCGAAAGGGCTCTAGTATAAAGCGACGGTACTTAGACTTCCTAAGTAGCCTAGGCGTCTATCGTAGCTACTATATAACTAATCGTTTATTAAATAAGAGCGCGGAGAATAGTAAGGTATATATAAGTAATAGTATATAATATCTAGGCGATAGACGTAGTATTGTAGACTTTTAGTAACTTTTAGTAACTTTTATTATTCCTTAATAGCTATATCTACTATAGTCTTAATTAGAGCGAGGAAAATACTATACTATAAAGCGATATATCTTTATTATTTATATATTACTATTCCCCTTAGCTAATACCTACGATCCTTAGTATCTTCTAGTAGATACTTTTAGTCGTTACTCGATTAGCGTATCTATCGAGCTACCGCTAGTCCCTTTAATATTCGGGAACTTTTAGTATCTTTTAGTAGTTGCCGCTAATAGACTCTAGTACTTAATCGTTATATCCTATAAGGCTTCGCTAATTTCGGTATCTTTTAGTATCTTTTAGTATCTTTTAGTATCTTTTAGTATCTTTTAGTAACCGCTATTATTAGTCTACTAGGGTATCCGAGTATTATATCTAGTAAGACCTCGCTAATTTCTAGTAATATTTAGTATCTTTTAGGAACTTTTATAAACGCCTATTAGCTAGCTATAATCCTTAGTCGTTCTACTACTAAACTCCTTCGCTTTCTTTTAGGTAATATTTATTTACGAGTCTCTACTAATTATCGATAGCTAGCCTTATAGTTACTAGGCTATAATCCCTAAACCGTAACTAACTACGATAATATAAATTTTCGTAACGCTATTTAGTACGAAGTAACGGACTATAAGGTAATATAGCGAGTATTAATAACTACTTAGGTTATTTAGTATATAGCGATACCTATAGATAGGTTATATTAACGTATATATCGGCCGACGGTTCTACTTAATAAGTTTAATATATACGATATACCTAGTCTTAACTCTAGCGATACTCTTAGGAGATAGATATCGAAGTCTATTATCGCCGATACTATTAGGTCTATCTATAGTACTACGATCGATTAAATATTCGCTATAGCTATATAGTAGAATAGACCTAAGGAATATCCTTCGAAACCTACTATCGATATCCTTTCTAATTACTTACCTATTTAGTATCTTAAGATAGGCTCTATTCTCGAGGATTATAGTACTACCGAAGGTATACTACGTATCTATAGTTGCCTTTATTAGAGCTAGCTCGGCTTTAACGCTAATACTAACTCGCGATTAGACGTCTCTAATAACTTTAGTAATAGTCGATTATATTTAGTTTATAGAGACTAGGCTACGTCGGAGTTATATTAGTAGACGAAGATATAGATAAAATATATAGAGGAGGCATTTAATTACCGAGCCTAGATAATTAGTATACCGGCTTGGTTTTATATTTAGATAAATCTATTATTTACTATTATCTATATCTATTAGACGACTATATATTTACGCGAGTAGTATTACTATACTATCCTCTCGGATTCGAAGGCCTAGAATTGTATATAGTATAGTTATAACAATGCCTAGTATTATATAATAGAACCTCTATTATAGTATATATTTAATACGAGAGTATTATTATTATTCTACGCTACCTTAACGCGTTGTAGTATCGTAGTATCTCGCGTATTCTCGGACTAGGTACCTATTATATATATCGATACCGATCGACTCGATAAGGACGAGGATTACTAATCGATAAACGGTAGTATTATATACAAACTCGATACTAAGGCATTTAATAAGATACTCGACAATATCTACGAGTATACCTTTTCGTTAGATATATAGAGTAGAAGAGATAAGGATAGCTATAAGTATAGTAATATCGAGTTCCGTACTATATATAGGTTTCTATAGTAAATAGAGATATTCCTAACTATCTAATATACTATAAGATATAGTAATATTAGGTAGTTACGACGAATAGTAGACCTATTAATACCGGTTTTCTTTAGAGTATTATAGTACAATTATAGCCGAGAGATACTTTACTATAGGTAGTTACTATCTAATAGCGTTAGTAATTATATACTCTAGCGATCTATACTAGTATCTAGTCTCGTTAACTAGAAAGGCAAGCGAGATACTTTTAAGCCTATCGACCTAAGTCTTAAGTATTTAAACCTTAGTTATAAGACTAAATTAACTTACTTTAAGAATAGTATCTATAATATTAATATTATCTTCGATTAGATCTACTAGACTAACGTTTACCTACGCTAGGTTCGAGCGAAAGTAGAGTAAGAGTTTAGTATATATATACCTAATAATTATACTATTCGAAATATAAAGCTTAATATCTTCTCGTAAGTATATATACTATTTAATAATAGATTAGGTAGTATTCGCGAGCTATAGGACCTTAAGGGTTTACTTATATACGATTCGCTTAATATCCTTACTACTAGTATAGCCGTCGTTAGTACTAAAGTAGTAGAATTCAATCGCTAGTATATATAGTAATCGGTATCGGAGGACGATTTCGAACGAGACGATACTACTAGTAATATGCCTAATAACTAGATCAATCTAGATATACTAGATAACCCTATTATAGAGTTAGACCTTACCTAGGTCTAGACCTAGCCTATATTATTAGCGATCTTCGTATATTAAATATATATATAGCTAAGGAGAGAACGAGACTAGGGAGTATATTTAAGGAGAGTATTTATTTAAGGTAGTAGTACTACTATGCCTAAATACTAAATAGGAGACCGCTAAGAGTATAGACCTAGTAAAGAATATAGCCTATTATGCCCGAAGGCTAGTAATAGTAAGGTAAACCCGACTAAATATAAAGGAAATTACTTTAAATTAGTATATAGTAACGCTACTATATATACTACTAGTACTACCTATGCCCCTATTATAGTCGCTACCGAAACTATCTAGTTTACGTAATAGGCTCTTAGGAGTAAGCCTAAGCTCCTCGTCGCGATAGGAGTATAGGATCTAGTTCTCGATATTAGTTTATATATTATTAAAAGTACGCTAATACGATAGTAGTATTATACCTTATAGAGATAGTAGCAAGTATACCTATAGCTAGGCTTCTTAATATAGGCCTTAATATCTAATATATATCCCTAGTATTTAAAGCCGTTATAACGGTAGGCGTTATATAGATAGGCGAAACGGGCGCCTAAAGTCGTCTCTATAATATAGACAACGTAGTATAGCTATAGCGTACGATTTGTATAGGTAGCTATAAAATACGTTAATATATACTTATTAATTACTTAATTAGTACTTACGATCGATAGCGTCTAGAGACTACTATTGTCCTATAATTCGAGTAGGCTTAGATAAGTAGCCTAGAATAGATAGTAGTCCTAGTAGCCTAGTTAGCTAAGGGCGAGGTATACTAGCGACCTATAAAGGCGCTATAGCTAGCGGCGGAGCGAAGAAAGGGATAGCGGTAGTAGGAGGGGCGGTAGTAGTAGGAGGGGTAGCGGTAGTAGGAGGGATATATAAGGACCTCGATAAGGTAAGGTCTCTTACTAAGCCCTAAGTGTACTAAGCGGCGCGCGCTAGGGACGTACGCTAGACGTACGTAACTCGCATAGCCTTTTTAACCTAGCGCTCTACGCAATCCTTTTAGGAGGCACTTGTTAGTTCTACTACCTACTATATTATTGATTAGGTAGGTATTCTATACGTTACTACATACCTAGCCCCTAATAGTTCTAATAAGTCTATCCCTATAGCGGCCTATAGAATACCGTACGATAAGCGTAAGCGAGCTAACTATATTAGGTAGTAACACCGCGGCGCCTATAGACGACGATCGCCCCTAGGGGGATAAAGAACGTTAGACGACCTTTAGCGAGTAGTAGGCTACGTTAAACGAGCGAATCGCGCGCTTAAAAGCCGAGTAGAAGTTACTTAAACAAGAAGTCTAAGCCTAGGAGCTAGAGCGTAAAAATGCTAGGCTATATATATAGCGCGACGTAGGATTAGCGCTAGCGGGTACTAGGCGTAGTATAAGCGTCAAGCGGTCTAATCGCTAAGTATCGCTAGAGTCCGACCGGGATACCGGTAATTCTAAGGATAGGTCTATAGAGAGTATCTATAGGACCCTACCCTCTCGGCTTAGTCTTAGTATTATACTATCGCGAAGATATAGCGAGGCGCCTACGCTAAGTATAGTAAGTACGGATATAGATATTACGATAGGCAAGCCTAGACTAAAGGAGCTAAAACCCTTTAGGGGTAATACTATTAAAGAGGTAAGGAGGTTCCTAAGGGAACTAGCCTTAATCTTTACTTTATTAGGAAATACGTATCGTACTAACTATAGTAAGACGCTATATAGGGTTATATACCTCGTAGGCGATACGTATAAGAAGTAGTATAATAACTACAATCTCGAAGACCTAGGTACTTATACCTATAAAGACTTTAAGGATTTCTACGTTAACTACGTAGGGGATCCTATAAATCGTATACTAGACGTAATCCTCGAGTATAAGGCGGCGCGTTAGCGAGAGAACTAGACGGTTTAGAACTTTGCCCTCGAACTCGTAGTACTAGAGGATTAGCTAAGCGACTATACCGAGGCGTAGCGTATACGCTACCTACT
>LFZO01001258.1:0-10500 GCA_001578225.1 Pseudocercospora musae | reverse complement strand
ACGTTGCTAGTAGAAACATGAAAATTCTACTATATAGTAATAAAGAGTTTTCGCGTAGTAACTAGCTATACGAAGTAGCGATATACGCGAAGTATATTCGAAGCGCTAGAGGCGCGAGAGAATACGTAGATAGGATAGCTTAACGAGGAGTTAGGTTTGTCTATAGCTAGGGATAGCTATACTAGGAGAAAGGGGATAATTGTAAGGACCTCGATAAGGTAAGGTCTCTTACTAAGCCCTAAGTATACTAAGCGGCGCGCGCTAGGGGCGTACGCTAGACGTACGTAACTCGTATAGCCTTTTTAACTTAGCGCGCTACGCAATCCTTTTAGGAGGCACTTGTTAGTTCTACTATCTACTATGTTATCGGTTAGGCGGGTATTCTATACGTTGCTATATACCTAGCCCCTAATAATAAGTATATAGAATAACTTATTGCCTATAGCTATACTATCTAAGTAGTTCGCTCCGAATGTTACTAAGGGTAACGCTTAGCGTAAAGTAGCTATAGCTCCTACGATCTAGCTATAGGAGCGAAGCTTAGTATATAATTATTTACCTATACGGCCTCGTAAACATATAGGTACGCCGCCTCTACCTCTAATAGAAGAGTAAGAGAATATACCGACGGTAGACGAATAGGTAGCAAGAGAGCCCGAAGGGCTAGTAGTAGCCTTTAATAATAATATAGGAGGTTCTATTAACAATAAGGACGCTAACTAGTTAAACATATACGATACGATCGGCGATAATATATTAGTATATCTCTATAGATTAGATAGTCGTTAAGATACGATAGCTAGTATCTATAGTATCGTAGTATAGCTCGAAGTCGACTATCGCCTCGTTAAGTAGTCTTTAGGCGAGCTAATTATAGATAGTCGACTAAATTCATACTAGAAGAATAGGCAACAATATGTATAGTTATATAGCCCTAGACTTAATAACGGCGATAATAGCGAGTAGCTATAAGAATCTACTATATATACTACGAAGCAAAATAATGCCCTCGATTATAATCGTTAGGTTATAACGTATCCCGAACACGAATTAACGCGTATAGAAGATAGAGTACGCTATATAGACCTAGACGCGGCGACTAAGCTCTTTAATAATAGCGTCTTTATATCGAGGAACAAGGAAGCGGAGAAGAAGTTTAATACTATTTATAGGAAAGATACGAGTTAGCTCGATTAAACGCTTCGAAAGATCGCGAAGGGTTACTATAGAGGCTGTTATAGTATAGCGGAGTAGACTAGTAAGAAAGCGCTACTAATGTCGATAATTAATATAATACTTAATCGTAGCGAGGTTATATTACTTGCCGCTAATAGCTAGCTCGAAGGTAATATTATAGATATCTTACTTAAGATATACTATAGGCATTAGTTAGGAGTTAATACTTAGGATATAATATTCAAGATTGCTCGCGTACGAGAGGTCTCCGATATCGTTATAGTACGAAGTTAAGATAATGCCTCTACGTATCCTTAGGCTACGGAACTATATAATAACGATTAGACGCTTTATAGTATCGTCTAGGAGACTAGCGGTAACCGAGAGGGCATATATTAGTAGGCGTTCCGTATCTATCGCAACGAGTAAGGCGGGACTACGACTATTGTTAGTAATTCCTAGGTTATATAATAGTATATATAGTAGAAAGCGCGCGAAGATAGGCAAAAGAATACTATTAAACGAATCCTCGCAATCCTCGCGACGTATATAGGCAAAGTCTTAGCTAGCTAGAGACGAGTACTAATAGATACGTATTAGTCTAGGGTTAACATTTCCTATAATATATTCTAGTAGAGTAACTCTAACGACTATAGTATTTATATAGATAGATAGATATTTCATTTGCCTATTGTAGTACCTTTCGGCCTATATAGGTCTATTTCTATATATTGTTTTAGGTAGGAAACTAACTTGGTTGGTAAAAACCTCCCTCCTATCCTATTTACAACTATTGTTCTTCCTCGTTTCTTTGTTTTCCTTCCTCTAGGGTATACTAGTGTTATGGTTGTTACCCTCTAACTACCTTGCCTACTACCCTGTCCTCCTTTCCCCCTCTTCTTCCCTCTTTCTTATCTACTCCTTAGTTTCCCTTACTAGTACGAATTGTTATACAAATCCCTATTAAATGATCTACTTCACTATCCTCTTTAGGTCTTCTTTGCTTTAGATTAGCTTGTCGTATTCCCTTTCTATTGCTTTTAGTCTCTAATTACTTCTACCTTCTAACTATTAAGGGTAGACTAGTAGTATATACTTAGGGTTCTAAGATTAGTAGCTATATTGGCAAGCTCTGCTTTCAATTCCTAGGACGTTTCTTCTAAACAGGTAAGATCTAAGTCTAATGTGTTTAGATCTGATTTGGATAGCTAGGCTTGCCTCGGCCCTATTTAGGTCCTTATAGAGCTAGTAGTTGTATAGACTAAATTTAATTAGTGCCTTTAGGGTTCCTAGTCTAACTTGTGTTTTGTTCTACTCCTACTCCTATAGGTATCTAATAATTGATTCTGCTAGGCTTTGTTTCTTTTCCTTTAGCTTGTCTTCCTTTAGCCTTATGTTTAGTCCTTAAAGCTCTTTCTCTAGTATTTCTCTTATTAGGGCTCTATATTGCTCTAGGTCTTTAACTTTCTAGGGAGTTATTTGTATTCTGTCTAACCTCCTAGTCCTAATATACTACGCTTTTATCTTGTCTAGTACCTTTTAGATAGTCTATTAGGCTAGGTATTCCATTGTCTTTGCTACATATTAGTGTCTTAGTCCCTTAAAGTATTGTTTGACTAGTAGGATCCCTAATTCTATTTCCACTACCCTTATTGGTATAGTTTTGTATACTCCTAGGATTTTCTTTAGGCTTTAGGTTTAGGATCTACTAATTAGTTGCTCAATCCTCTTTAGTGTTTTCCCCTAGGCTATCTATATCTATGCTCTATATAGCATTACTAGCTTAACAATTGCTTTATACATAACTTTAGCTTTCTCGAATATAGCCCTTTATGTAGAGGCTATAAGCCTATTAATGGATTATATGTTAGTATCTGCCCTCTACTTTGCCTTCTTTACTTATAGTCCCTAATTCAGTTTTAGGTCTAGCTAGATCCCTAGTACCCTGAGTTCTACTAATGGTTAGGTTTTAAAGCCTTAGATAGTAATGGATTGCTTTATGTTATAGGCTAATTTCGCCTTACTGAAATAGATGAGCTAATACTTTTCTAAGGCAAATTTTGCTCTATACCTCCTTACCTATTTTTCATACTCTTAGTACTTCTCTTCTAGGATCTTATAGTTGGTTTCTATTGTCTTAGACTAGGCTAGGATGTTTGTGTTATCTACAAACCCTAATGCTAATGTGTTGTTTAATTCTAGGAGTAGGAGTAGGTCTACTATAAAGATAAGGAAGAGGATTAGGGAGAGTATTAATCCTTAGGGGATTCCCTTTTTAGTTAGTATTAGGTCTAATTTGAATTTGCCTAAAATAAGCTATATTGATCTTTCCTATAGGAAGGACTGAATGAATTGGACTATCTAGTTTAGTATAGCTTTCTACTTGAGTATGTATAGGAGCCTTTTATAGGAGACATTGTTAAAGGCTCCTAAGATGTTAAGGGAGAGGAGGGTTACTACCTAGTTTTAACTATAGTACTAGATATACTTAATCTATTCTATGATTAGTTCTATAGCTATTAGTGTTAACCTCTTCTTTCTTCCTCCTATCTAGCCTTTAGGAAGGATGTTCCTTTCCTCGACAAAGGTTGTTAGCCTTTTAGTAACGATCTTCTCTAGTACCTTGCCTATTATGTTAAGTAGGGCTATTAGTCTATAGGCTTTAAGCTGTGTGTAGTCCTCCTTCTAGGGCTTCCTTAGTACTACTATTAGGGATTTCCTAAATAGTCTTAGGTAGTATCCTAATACTAGGCTTTGTGTAAAGATATTGGCTAGTACTAGGGCTAGCTCCTTCTTATATACTTTTAGAAGTTTGTTGTAGATCTTGTCTTCTCCTAGTACCTTATTACCTAGAATTTTTTTTAGGATCCTTTTAATAGTTTTAGGTTTAACCTAAGTGTCTCTTAATAATCTAGTAGTTAAGTCTCTAGTTCTTTCTCCCTTATGTCCGATAGGTCTACTTGTACTTTTCTATAGAAGAAGTATTAGCCTAGGGCTCTTGCTTTCCCTTCTATTATGGTCTACATTTGTCCTTGTTAGTCCTTAATGTCTAGGAATTGTAGCAGTATGTCCTTTTCCTATTTAGGTTTCCTTGCCTATTTAGCTATCCTCTACATCTCCTCTAGTTTCTTTATAATTATTCCTATTATAGATCTCTATTCTTGTATCTTGTCTTTCTTAATTTAGATCTTCTTTTCCTAGTAGGCCTTGTTATAGTTGTCCTATACTTCCTAGGTATAGGTTTATATCTACTACCTCCTAGCCTTCTTTACTACTTTAACTTTCCTTGTATACTTACTAGTCTAGTATAGTTGCTAGTATAGTAAATGTTTCTTTACTAGGATATGCTTTTTAGCTACCTGTTTCAGGATTCCTATTAGTTCTTCTACTACCTTATCAATGTCCTCTAGCCTTAGTAGGTACTTTGTTAAGAGTTCCTCTAGTTTTAGGTCTTTTTCTAGTTCCTGTTGGAATATACAGTCTAGTTGGTTACCTAGTAGGGGATGCCAAGCAGATTGGATTACATAATGATAATCATGTGACTAATCCAAGCTAACACCTTTTAGGTTCAGCTCCAACCTGTAGATAACAACAACACACTTGCTATTCCTACTTTGGCCCCTACTATTCCTTATAGCTTCTATTATAGCTTATGATCCATTTATACCTATCGGCCCTCCTTAGCTCGATAGGTTATAAGCCTAGGTTTACAACTATAAGGAAGAAAGACTAAAGTAGTACAGGTTACCCCTAGACCTATAAGTCTAGTCCTAGAAGGAAGAGGCAAAACAGGAGAGGGAGACTCGAGGTAGACCTATACACATTGTACAAAGAAGCCCTATGCATATAAGCTATGAAAGAACCTAGTAAGGCACACTTAGAAGTATAAAGGGAATAGATAAGCCTAAGTCTTGAGTACCTTTGGATAAGCCTTAGACTTAGCACTTAGTACTACTAATACCCTAACTTGTTAGCATATAGTTAGGAAGAACTTGAGGAAGTTATTAGCCTTATAGAGCCGGAATCTGTTCCAAGTTTTCAGTAACCTTCCAAAACTGAGCCAAGTTGTTAGTAACCTTCAAACTATTATAGGCCTAGCAGAGCTAGGGATCTGCCAACTAAGGAAGACAGCTATCTAGAAACTGTCATTTTTAGATTGAAGAAAGAGCTTGTTTCTAGAGTTTGTTTAGGTTTGATTTATAGAAGAAACTATAGATTAAGAAGGTAGAATTGGTAAGAGAAGGGCTATACCAATCTTAACAAGGGAGAATCATGAATCATAGTTCAAGATCATTAGGATGCACCTAATAAAGCTAAAGGTTAAATAGGTACTAGATAAAGTAGTCCTTAACACCTTAGCATCGACACTATCTAAGCATGTCTTAACAACATTATTAGAATCTTTGGATTAGTTAATCAGAAGAGCAAGCTATAAGGTTCACAATGCAATAGCATTGTATAAAATATTCATCTATATTTCAGAAGATAACTAGGATAAATGTTAAGAGCTTGAACATGTAAAGCATTTATAAGACTAGGTAAAAGGGAAATATGAGAGGAAACTATAGGCAATAAGGAGAAGTTTACTCTAGTAGTATACTAATTTCAGTATAGAAGAGGGTTAGACAATTGATAAAGCATGGTAGAGCCTGAGTAGCATAGCTAGGAAGGCAATATCCATCTCTCCCTAGTTTAAGGATATCAAGACTAAGGAGAGGAAGATTTAGTAGTTACTAGTAGCCCTTCTAGAATTATTTAGTACTATTAGGAATAGGATTAACCTAAGGTAGGACCTTAGCCTATAGGACATCCTTAGAATCCTAAGAGAAAAGCAAGAGTAGATAACAAGCTAGGAGACAGCTATGTTTACTAAGAAAAGGAATTAGGTAGGAGTAAGTAGAGACTTATCATACTTCCTATATAGAGGGAAGCATTAGATCAAAGAATGCCCTAGCCTAGACAAGGCAAAAGTAGCTATCTAGCCAAGATAAAGCTATAGGATAGCAAAGAAACAATCCCTATCTAGAGCTAGGAGGGGATCTTTACTAGACAAAGAATAACTTAAAGAGATAGTAAAGAAACTAAGCCTAAAGATACAATCCTTAGAGAAGAAGATTAGGAAACCATCTTCTAAGAAGGCCTATGTAGTACAAGATGTAGAGGCATCCTCTAAATTATCTCCCCCCTCTAAGGAAGAAGATATTAATAAGGTAGCTTATTCAACTATTGAAGCAAAAGGCAAGTATAAGCTATCTAAGTAGCTACTTAACTCCTATGCTTCTACCTATATAACTAACCAAGAATCACTCTTTAGAGACTTAAAGCCTCTTGAGAGGAAAAAGTAGATTAAGGTTAGGGATAGCTACTTAATAGCTACACATATTAGGAGTGTAGTTATAGATAGAAGGAAAGGTAAATAGATTGTATTGAAAGGTGTTCTCTTTATACCTAGGCTTAGAGTTAATCTTGTTTCTTAGAACCAGTTTAGCAAGTAGTTTAGTATTCAACTACTAAAATTCATACTTCACTTACCTAATAGAAAGCTAGTTGTCTAGACAAGGCTTTTAGGAGGAGTGCCATTCATTGAGGAAATTAGCTAAGACCTAGATAAGCTCGCATATGTATGCATTCCCTAAGACTTAATAAATAATAAAGCCTATATACTTGTAGCCTAGACTAACCAGGATTAGTAGGAGCTATAGCATAGAAGAGTTAGACACTTTAGAGAAGGAATGCTAAAAGACCTCTACAAAGTAACTAACCTAAAGGACAAAATTCCTATCCCTACAAAGCATTAGCCCTATAGGGTGTGTTCTCTAGCCAAAATGAAAAAACATAGAGGTAAGGAGACTGAGAGAAAGCTAGCTAGGCTTGCCCTTATCTTAATTAATATCTATAGACCATTACCTATCTCAAGACTAGGTTTCAAATAGTAGCTTAAGATTATTGACAACTTTTTAAGAAAGAAGTAGGTATTCCTATTAAAATTAAGAGAAGATGTAGTAAATGCATTGTAGGGATAGAGAAGAAAAGCTAAATTGCAATTAGGGAATTAGCTTTAGATAGTAAGAAGTAATAGAGTAAGAGAATTACTTACATTACTTAAGTAGTAGGAGAAGGAATCTAGAATCTCCTATTACATAACTAAAGCATATAACTCAATCTAAAATAGAGTTATAGAAAGGTTAATCTAGACATCTAAGGAGCATGTTAGGGTAATGCTAGAAGATTTAAACATACTAGTTAAATTCTAGCTAGAAGCATTGGCTACCTACACTATTATGAGAAATGCTCTCCTAAATGGTCTAGATATAGATAGATTCAAAGTTTTACCCGATAAAGCTTTTACTAGAAAGAGACCTTCTGCATCACACTTTAGGGTCTAAGGATGTAGAGCAGTTGTGTATATAGACGCCAAATCTTAGCCGGCTAGGATAAGATTAGACAAGCTAATGAATAGAGGCAAAGATACTGTTTTTATTGGGTATATACCTAATACATTAAAGATGTAGCTGTTCTAGGAACCTAATATGAAAGCTATAAGAGCTTACAATAATACTATCTAGTTTAAGAATAAGAAAGGAGGGGATATAACATTAAATGTTCCTATACTCAACTAGCTAAGCTAAGCTCTAGTAAGGAACCTAGTTGGTAGACTAAGGAAGGAGAACCGGGATATCAAACCATTGTAGGTCTAACTGCCTCTACTACTAAAGGACATTGACCAATATTAGGTAATGGTTGATCTAGAAGAAAAAGAATAAAATGATGAATAGTAGGCCCCTAATTAGAGCTAAGAGAAACAGTAGGCCCCTAATCAGAGCTAAGAGAAACCTTAGCAAGACAACTAGGATGTCTAGGCTTAGGAGGGGAATTTAAAGAGAAGGAGATCAATCTCTAATGAAGGGTTAAGGGAAGAAAGAATATATAGTATGATTATAAGATCAACTATATAGAAGAGACTAAGAGAATCAGAGGAGGATGAGTTCCTAGAAGCTAAGCACTATAGGGCCTTCATCTATATAATGAAAGACCTAGATCCAAGTATGGATTAGATAGATAAACTTCTAGAGTATGTTTGCGAGGTTGCATTCCCTACCCTTGTACTAGGGATTGTACAAAAACAGGAGGTTCCAATCCTAAGAACCTACCAAAAGGTAATACAAGATCCTAAATAGGGTTATATATAGGAAGATGCAATCTAGAAGGAACTGACTACGCTTGGAAGTAACCATACCTAGGACTAGGTAGTTCTACTAAAAGGAGCAAACCTAGTTACTTCAAAATAGGTATTTAATGTAAAGAGACTAATTAGTAGAGCAATTAACAAGTTTAAAGCAAGACTAGTTGCAAGGGGGTTCTCTTAGAAATTTGGGATAGATTTCTAGGAGACATTTGTACCAATAGTTAGGCATGATACACTTAGAGTATTTATAGCTACTATATATAAAAAGGATCTAGAGCTATACTAAGTAGATGTAAACAATGCATTTACTAAAAGTACCCTACAAGAAGACATCTTTATGATCCTACTACTAGGTATAGAGGTCCTACAAGGCATAGCCCTAAAAATCCTAAGGAGCTTGTATAGCCTAAAACAAGTAGCAAGAGACTAGAACAAGCTATATATCTTAAAGCTAGAGGAAATGGGATTCTACTAGTTAGAGGTAGACCTATGTTTGCTCATTTATAGAGGAAGGAACCTAATAGTCCTTACCTATGTAGATAACATTCCCATTGTAGTACTAAAGCTAGAAGATGTTCTCTAGTTTAAGAAGGAACTAGGCAAGGTGTTCAAAATCAAAGACCTAGGTAAACCAACCAAAATTCTTAGGATAAAGCTTACTAGAGACAGAAAGAATAGTACTCTAAAGCTAGACTAGGAACACTATATCTAGGAAAACCTTGCTAAGTTTAGAATAACCAAAGAAATAGCCTACCCAACCTTGTTACTACTTAATAGCTATAAGAGTCTAAGAAAATCTAACTCAAATGAAGAAAGGTATAATAAGACTAAGTACTAAAGCTAGAATAGTACATGGATGTAGCCAATAACCATGACAAGACCTAACATTGCTTTTGCCCTTAGAAGATTAGGATTATATACATTAGATCTATCTAAGAGACATCTAAAAGCACTTAGAAAACTAGCTAGATACCTAAGATTATTCCTAAGTCTAGGGTTAATGTTCAGGAGGGGAGGAGGAAAGCTAATAGGATATTCAGACTCTAATTATGCAATGGACAAAGCTAATAGAGTCTCGATTCTTAAAAGCATCTTCTTTCTCTATGGATTACTAGTTTCTTGGATAAGCAAGAAGTAGAAGTTAGTTGCTATATTAACTATAGAAGCCGAGTACATAGCAATAAATGCATATACAAAGCAATCTCAATTCCTTATAGCACTCTTAAGGGAGATAGACTATGCATAGTTAGTAGGAGAATACTTATTCCAACCATTAATTAAAGGAAATTCTAATATAGTGAATAAGGTTAGACCTATTCAGATCATAGGTGACAACTAGGCAGCTTTGACTCTTGTTAAAGATACTTATACCTATAAGAGATTAAAACATATTAATATTAGTTTCAACAAGGTTAGAAATCTTTAGTAGTAAAGAAAGGTTGTAGTAGAATACACTCCAACAAAAGAGATAGTAGCTAATAGCCTAACTAAGCTAAAGATAGGGCCACAGTTCTAGGAATTCATTAGACAACTATAGTTAGTATAAAGGGATAAAAGCCCCTACTTAGAGGAGTTCAAACTCTACTAAGTAGGGAAATACTAGATCTAGGAATCGAACCTAGCAGATTGGATACGCTATGCCAATCTAGAAGCCATTGCATCTAATTAGCTAATTGAAGTTCTTGCTAGATTGTATTGGTAGGAATTGGGATTTATAGACTAACTAATCTAAGTAGGAGTATTGGAATATATAGTCCAGTTAGTTACCTAGTAGGGGATGCTAAGCAGATTGGATCATATAATGATAATCATGTAACTAATCCAAGCTAACACCTTTTAGGTTCAGCTCTAACCTATAGATAACAACAACACACTTGCTATTCCTACTTTAGCCCCTACTATTCCTTGTAGCTTCTATTGTAGCTTATGATCCATTTATACCTATCGGCCCTCCTTAGCTCGACAGTTCCTCCCTAATCCTATCCTATTAGGCCCCTTTCTAGTTAAGCTTTTCCTCTAGTTCCCTTTCCTAATTAGCCTAGATATTTAGCTTAACCTATACTAGGAAGTAGTCTAATGATTCTTCTAGTTCCTAGTTAACCCTACATCTTGTAATCCTATTCCTAATCTAATATAAT
>LFZO01001257.1:0-10514 GCA_001578225.1 Pseudocercospora musae | reverse complement strand
TTATCTACTCTTGTTTTTCTCTTAGGATTCTAAGGATGTCCTATAGGCTAAGGTCCTACCTTAGGTTAATCCTATCCCTAATAGTACTAAATGTTTCTAGAAGGGCCGCTAGTAACTACTAAACTTTCCTCTCCTTAGTCTTAATGTCCTTAAACTAGGGAGAGATGGATACTACCTTCCTAGCTATGCTACTTAGGCTCTACTATGCTTTATTAATTGTCTGACCCTCTTCTATACTGAAATTGGTATACTACTAGAGTAAACTTCTCCCTATTGCCTATAGTTTCCTCTCATATTTCCCTTTTACCTAGTCCTATAAATGTTTTACATGTTCAAGCTCTTAACATTCGTCCTAGTTATCTTCTAAAATGTAGATAAACATCTTATACAATACTGTTGCATTATAAACCTTATAGCTTGCTCTTCTAATTAACTAATCTAAAGATTCTAATAATATTGTTAAGATATGCTTAGATAGTGTAGATACTAGGGTATTAAGGACTGCTTTATCTAGTACCTATTCAACCTTTAGCTTTATTAGGTGCATCCTAATAATCTTGAACCATGATTCATGATTCTCCCTTGTTAAGACTAGTACTGCCCTTCTCTTACTAATTCTACCTTCTTAATCCATGATTTCTTTTATAAATCAAACCTAAACAAACTCTAGAAACAAGCTCTTTCTTTAATCTAAAAATGACAGTTTCTAGATAGCTATCTTCCTTGGTTAGTAGATCCCTAGCTCTACTAGGCCTATGACAGTTTAAAGGTTACTAATAACTTAGCTCAGTTTTGGAAGGTTACTAAAAACTTGGAACAGATTCCGGCTCTATAAGGCTAATAACTTCCTTAAGTCCTTCCTAACTGTATGCTAACAAGTTAGGGTATTAGCAGTACTAAGTACTAAGTCTAAGGCTTATCTAAAGGTGCTCAAGACTTAGGCTTATCTATTCCCTTTATACTTCTAAGTATGCCTTACTAGGTTCTTTTATAGCTTATATGTATAGGGCTTCTTTGTGCAATGTATATAGGTCTACCTCAAGTCTCCCTTTCCTATTTTGCCTCTTCCTTCTAGGACTAGACTTATAGGTCTAGGAATAACCTATACTGCTTTGGTCTTTCTACCTTATAGTTGTAAACCCGGGCTTATAACCTGTCGAGCTAAGGAGGGCCGATAGGTATAAATGGATTATAAACTGCAATAGAAGCTACAAGGAATAGTAGGGGCTAAAGTAGGAATAGCAAGTGTGTTGTTATTCACTATAGGTTAGAGTTCAACCTAAAAGGTGTTAGCTTGGATTAGTTACATGATTATTATTATGTAATCCAATCTGCTTGGCATCCCCTACTAGGTAACTAACTAGACTATATATTCTAATAGAGTAGTAGAAGGACTTTACTCGTATTAATAGACGCTATCTACTAGAGCCTAGTAGTAATTCTAATCCTTAGTTTAAAGGATATAATACTACTACCTATATCGAACGATACGAAGATAACCTTATCGAGTATAAGCTAAATAATCGGTCCGATACCGAAAAAATCTATATATTTATACGAACTACGGATACTAAGCTATATACTATACTTAGGAGTCTTAAGGACTATCCTAACAAAGCCGACAAGTTAGACGCCGACTAGGAGAAGTTTAAAAAGTTCTTCTTATATAAGTACTATAAGAACGATAGCCGTAGGGTTAAAGGTAGCCGCCTATAGCTTAAGACCCTATACGCCTAACTATATATAGAGGATAATAATCTAAAAGAGTATATTCGTAAGTTCGTTAAAGCGGCGGATACTATTCTAAAGGAAGATCTCGAGAACTCTTAGCGGATCCGGCTACTCCTAAAAGGCCTTCTAGGACCTATATCTTAATATATCTTTTAGAGGTATAAGCTTACTAATAACGATCCGGATAGCTTTCGCGACTTTAAGAAGATCTTAGAGTATATTAAGTAAGACATTAATAGTTCTACTAACTATAGGAAGTTTATAGTTAGCGAGGAAAAGAGGGATATCGATTTAGTCCGCCTTACTTCTAAGCCTACTATCCCTAGTCCAAGGTTCTTGCCTAAGTCATAGTTAGCGCCTCTACCGGTTATTAAGATAGTAGTAGTTACTCTATCTACGTAGAAGGACGAATAGTTCAATTAGTTTATCGACAAGTTTCGGGCCCTTAGTATTAATAAGGTAAAGATATTAGTTACTACTACTAATAAGCTCGGTACGACTTAGAAAGTATCTAATACTATTAGGGATACTAGCGATATTTATCCTAACGTACCTATAGTAGACGTCTTCGCTAGCTAAAGGAGTATAAGAAAGATATATCCTAACCTAGATAGTAAGTATTAGATATATAGTAGGGTTAATTACATATAGAGCGACTATCTAGTATAGAAGGAGCTTATAGATAGAGGCTTTATAAACAAGCAAAACGGTAAGACCTACTATAGTAAGACTAGCGAGTAGATACCGTACTAGTAGGATCTTCGTAATCCGAAACTAGCTATTATTCTACTACTACTAGAGACTAGGTATAGGCCTATCTATTAGGAGGTTCTAGGCAATAGTACCTTCGTAGCTATTACTAAGCGCAAAGGCAAAAGAGTCTAGAAGCTCCTAGATAATAAACGCGCTAAGGACGGGTCTATTCCTACTATAGCTATTAAAGTAGCTACAATAATATAGAACGACTAGCTAATTGTAGATATGTATAGTCTCTAAACGAAGGAGAGTAGTAATAATACGAACGAAGTTACCGCAATACCTACTATAACAAGATTATAGGCTAAGAACCCCTCGAGGCCTAGTACTACTCCTACTAGTATACCGAACCGGAAGGCTATAGACAAGGTAAAGGAGTAACGAGAGATAGTTACTAAGACTAAGAACCTTATTACTACTTAGTAGAGAGCCTAACGATAAGTTAGCGATACGCCTAGCGTTTCGTCTAGTACCTTGCCGGCTACTAATAGCGGCGCTTCTACTACGCTAGGTCTAGAAATCGCCGAAACCTAGGAAGTTAAGATAACTAATAGTACTAATAACTCGCCTCCTAGGCCTACTAACCCTCCGGTATATAATAAGAAGAGAGATATAGACCCGAAGTCGTTTCGGTTCGATAATTATATTAAGAAGTATAGGGTAGGGGATACGACTAGGATATAGAATATCTTCTAGACTTCTTAGTTCCTTAATCTCTAGTCGGGCGTCTCTATAGGGGATCTATTAGCCTATAGTATCCTAACTAACCTCTTCTAGAAGCGAGTACCTAATAATCTAGACTTTATACGCGACCTTATAGTATTCTAGAAAGATAAAGGTAAGGTAACGTATATCGATATTCGATTGTTAGAATATCTACCGTACTTTAAGGAGCTCCCTACGTATTAAGATATTAATTAAGAGGCTATCTAAATTAATAACGAGTTAAAGAAGAAAGAAAGAGAGAGAAGCTCTCTTATAGAGGAGGTTATTTATCCGCTCGGCGGATACCTTAGGTATCGAGTTACGTGACTTTGGATTACGTAACCCTAGGTTACGTACTTCCAAGTTACGTAATTTAAAGTTTTATATACAAGTCGCTAAGATTGTAATAGTATTCCTTCCCTTTATAGGTAACGTCTATAGTACTCTATTAATTCGTTAAAGTATTACGATTATAGCGACTAATAATAGAGCGCTTAGTCGTATTAGTATCGTAGAGTTAGTAATACGCGGTAGTCGTAGTTTACGTAGATACTAGGTATAGTAGTCTTCTACTACTTCTAGTACGTTAATAACGTTCTCGGCGACTTCCTACGTTAGTTTATTATATCCGATCTACTTTACTTTATACTAGATATTCTTACCCTTTCTTTTTATATCTAGTAGTCTTTCTACTTCCTATTCTTTATCTCTATTAATAACTAGTAGTAGTAGTAGCTCGTATTATTAACTAGGTATACCTACTTTCGGTACTAGGGTTAGTAACGAGATATAGAACACGTTATATATACGTATTAAGTTAGGCAACTTTAATTAGTACGCGTATAGTAATACGACTTTAATAATCTTATATAGTCTAGAGTTCTTAATATCGAGCTTAGCGTTTAGTCGATCGGTACTTATTCCTTTAAGCGATAGGAAGACTTTATTACCGATATAGTAGATAGGAGCCGGTTAGCGATACTAGTTAGTAGAGTCTTCTATACGAGATTACTAATACCTTATCTATTCGATAAGATAGGTTTCGAGGATTTATAAGTAGTCGATCTAGGCTTAAGTATCGTAGTTAAGTAGTAGGTCTTCTTCTAGTAATATTAAAGGCTTACTTCTAAGGTATAGATTATAGCTATAACTAGCCTAGAATAGCGATAATCTAGTAGTCTCGGAGGATACGTTATTTATTACGAACTCGGTAATAGGAAGCTATAGGCTCTAGTTATCTTATTCGTAGTTTACGTATAACTAGAGGTATTCCTCGATAACTTCGTTTAAGCGCTTAGTCTATCTATCGGTTTATAGGTAACGAGTAGTTAATAGGTTACGTTTAATACGTAGACGCTTATATAAGTAGTTCTAGAACTTAGAGATAAACTATATACCTTAGTCGGACGTAATAGTATCTAGAAGGCTATAAAGTTTCTAGACGTAAGTAAGATAGGCATTAGCGACTACTTACGCGTTTAAGTAACCTTCCTTATATACAAATAGTATAAGGTAACGTATTTTAGTTAGTTAATCGATAACGATAAGAATTAAGTTATAGCTAGAGCTATCGGATAGGCTAGTAATAAAATCTATCGTTACGCTCTTCTATCGAGTAGTTAGTATAGATAGGAATCGAAGAAGTCTACGTTTTATCTACCTTAATAACTTAGTCTAGAGATAGATATAGTAGGCGCTAACGTATCGTTCTATATCTTCGCGTATTTATAGCTAGAAGTAGCTATAGCTAATAAGGTAGAACGTCTTCGTAATACTAGGATATCTAGTAGTAGAGTAGTTATAATATATATAGATAACGTTAGTATAGAGCGATTTATCTATCTCCTTAGCTTCTAGTATATAGAGATAGTTATAGTAGAATAGGAGACTATATTTAATCTTATAGTCTAAGGACGATAAAGGGAGATTATTCGAAGGATCCGATCTATTATAGAGATATCCTTTTACCTATTAGAAGAGGATATCTTTAATCGACGCTTCTCGAATTTGCTTAGTAATATTCTTAGTATCGATTAAGGTCTTAGCGCTAAGAGATTCTATAGTAAATATAACTATATCGTCGCTTATTATATCGATACGGGCTTTCGCAAAATAAGGTTTATCCTAACCCTAACCCTAACCCTAGCCCTAAGGGTTATTATTATCGTAAGAAATATAAAAGTCGTAAAATTATCCGTTTCTTCGAGATCTATAGTCATTTACCTTAGGATTACGTAACCCTAACCCTAACCCTAACCCTAACCCTAACCCTAACCCTAACCCTAACCCTAACCCTAAGGGGAAGATTTTATATATAGTAGTTCGGAGGTCTACTACTAGGTTATATAGCTTTAATATAAGCTAATAGTTATATTTAATATATAGGTCTTCTACTAACGAGGATAGGTTAGTAGAGCGATATATAAGTAAGTCTAGCTTAGCTTCTTATCTACTAGAGCGATATATAATCTCGAAATTAAATCTACTAAGGAACTCGCTCTAGTAGGCTTAGCGACGATTAAGCTACTTAGTAGATATATAGAACTATAGGTTACGGTAATCGGTAATAACGTAGATAGGCTCTTTATTAGATCGGTAACCTTCTAATTCGGATCTCTAGAACTCGAAGGCCTTAATAATAGCGAGGAATTCTTTATCGTAGATCTCGTAATTATATTTAGCTAGAGTTATCTTCTTTAAGAAGTAAGTAATAGGCTTCTATACGCTATCGGTATATAGTTAAGATATAATACTAGTAGTAATATAGTTAGAGGCGTTAGTCTCGATTATTATAGATAGATCTAGGTTATAGTAAGCTAATACTAGGGTAGAGATAAATATAGCTTTAAGTTACTCGAATAAGTCTTAGTAGGCTACTATCTATATAAAAGTCGTATCCTTATACGTTAGTAGAACTATAGGCTTTGCGATCTATACGAAGTTATAGATAAAGTAGTAATAGAAGTTTACGAAGCTAAGGAAGGACTATATATCTTTAATATTAGTAGGAATAGGCTAGTTACGTATAGCTTCGATCTTCTCGTTATCTATATAGATACCGTTAGTACTAATAACGAGACCTAAATACTTAACTATTATTATCTCGAATTCCGACTTTAATACGTTAGCGTATAGCCTAGCTTTAAGGAGTACGTCTATTACTTAACGAATATAGTAGCGGTATTCTTCGATTAAATTAGAGTAGATAAGTACGTTATCTAGGTATACTATATAGAATACGTCGAGGAACGGTTAGAGGATATCGTTAATATATTACTAGAAGATAGATAGTACGTTACAAAGCCTAAATAGTATAATCTTGTATTCGAAGAGACTATAACGAGTACGGAAGGCTATTTTCTACTCGTAGCTAGGTTCAATATAGAGTTAATTAAACGCCGAGATAATATCGAGTTTAGTATATACTACTACTTTACTTAATCGATCGAGTATCTCTTAGATTAGGAAGATCGGATATCTATTTCTTATAGTAATCTTATTTAGCTTACGATAATCTACGTAGAACTATAGATCCCTACTAGGCTTCTTAATAAATAGTACTAGCGATAAGTACTACGAGGTAGATACTTAAATAAAGCCTTTATCGAGATTGTCCTTTAAATAGTTACGTAGGACTTCTAGTTCTTTATACGATATACTATAGAGTAGGCTATATATAGTCTCCTTATCCTCGATAATATCGATATAGTAGTTCTATCTAGGTCGATATAGTAGTAGCTTCTTTGCGTCTTCCTACGAGAACAATATTAACCTACCGTAGTAGTACTAAGGGACTTTGTTAGTAGGGTTAATATACTTCTTCTTAGCTATTTCTTTCTCTATATCCTATAGCGATATAGCGAATACGAATAAATCCTTTTTCTTCGTTTACTAGTTAAAGATCTATACGCTTATAGGAGCTATAGTTATACCGGCTATATAGATAAGAGGTAGTAGCGAGCGCTTCTAGTACTATACTAGAGGTAGTAACGGTCGCGGAAGTAAGGATAGAATCGGAAACTAAGTCGACGCTAACCGGCGCGTAGGACAATTACGCTATACGTAATGTTTCCGTATCGAGTCGATAAGTCTTACTATATTAGTATCGTCTAGTAGATCGTAAACTAGCTACTATTAATAATACTATATTGCTATAGGCTCGGTATAAGTAGGCGTATCGTCGTTTTCGTAATCGGATAAGCTATAAGTATAGACGATAGTATATAAGTCGTTATATTATTCCTTATAGTAATCGGAGTCGAATTGTACCTAGTTAAGCTTCTAGTCGATACGAGGATTATGCTTATTAAGCTATAGTCGGCCGAGAATAATAGGATAGTAACCTAATATAGTAAGGTAAAAGGCCCTATATTCGATATAGCTATTAATATCGAGGATCGCTCTAGTATACTAAGTAACGTCTACTACGAAACTACTATCGAAGGTAGTTAATCTACGAGGTTCCTTTAAGTTATAGATAGGGAGCTAGTATTAGTACGCGTAATATAAGTTAATAAAAGATAAACCGGTATAACCGTAATTAACTATTACTAATAATTAACGTTCGGTATCCTATCCTATATCTAGTATACTAGACTAAGGTTTATTATAAGCTATTAAGGTATAATACAAGACGAGATATTAATCGTCGCCCTTAGATATAATACTTCCTAACAATACTAATAAACTAATCTTTAAGTCTTTCTACTATCGATATTTCTTTCTATAATTATAGTATAGGCTCTTCGGAAAAGATAGTATAATCGTAGGTAACTCTATCGGTATAAGCTCTTAAACGCGACTTTGTTTAAGAGCTATACTTTTCCCTTCTCGTCGCTACTATAGGTATTCTTATCGTTAGTAGAAGATAGGTCGGTCGAAGCGGTAGTACTAAAAGCGGAGACGTTAGTATTTAGATAGTTACTATTACGGCCCTAAATACGACGGATAAGCTCTAGATAAGTAGTATTAGAGTAGACGTAGTTACTACTATAGAAGCGATATAAGCCCTCGTAGTAGCGGCAATCTCTCTCTTTAGGCGTTACTCGATAACGATTACCCTAATCCTAACCCTAACCCTAACCCTAACCCCGAGTAGTAGAGAGGTCTATAGCGTCTAGGTCGCGGACGGTCGTAGTCGTAGTCGTAGTAGTACTAGTATTATTATTACCTATAGAGGTAAACTATCCTTAGTTATTACGTAGAGCGGTATATCCTTATAGAATATACTAGTTATTAGGGACGCTAGCGTTATTGTTACTACGGTTATAATAGGAGTTAGGGTTTTGATTAGTAGCGCTACTAGTACTAGGCTTAATATTATCGCGACTACTCTCTATATAGTACTAACGGAGTCGGTTATCGATAATAGTTAGACGTCAATATAATACTAAGAAGTCGGTAGGTTCGTTATATATATTACTAAGCGCTACCTTTAATTCGGAAGACAATCTATACTTTAGAGCGTTAACTTAGACTCGGCCTTTATAACCAAGTAGGATATTAAGGCAATTAAACTTAGTAAGGTAGTAAGCGAACTCCTTATTCTTCTATTTCAAGTTATCTAGCTTATAGCTAGTAGTAGTAACCTCGTTAGGGTCGCTAAAGGCATTAACTAGTAGGTTACGGAAGTTATCGAGGTTATCGAAATCTACAATTACGCCCTAATTATCGTAGCGGACGTATAGCTAGACTATCGAGTAGGCCTTACTAGTAGTACGACTATACGTATACATTAGCTAGTCCTATAGTATCGGAAAGCGGTTATTATTAATTATTAACTTAATCGTAAGCTCTATAAGGAAAGGCTTTAGCTTTTTACGGTCTCTATCGTATTTCTCTAGATCTAGGTATTTCTCGCTCTTACTATATCTACTATCGTTATTATTATTATAATTATAGCTAAAACGGAAGCGGCGGAGAGGCTCTAGTCGATTACGAGAGCGTAGTTCCGGGTCGTAACCCTAGTCGTCGTTAAAGGGGCTATTATAACCGTTAGGGTTAGCCTCTAGTTAGCTAAAGCGTAAGTAGCTAAGATAGTCGAAGATAGTATAAGGTTAACGGTAGGCACTATCTCCTAGTATAGTATCTTTAGGCGCTAGATAGGCGTTAAATAGACGACGGAATAAGGGTCGACCGTCGTTTAGTATAGGTCCTTAGCTACTATCCGGATTACGTAATAAGGATACTTTAGTATTGTAGTAGATACGAGTAGCTTCTTCGCTTACTTAGCGAGCGATATCTTCTACTAAGGACTATTACTATCGTAGGCGTACTATTTGCTAAGCTAGGTCGTTACGCTACTAATACGTAATATTTAGGATATTGTATACTAATTCGGTAGCTTAGCGTTAGCGTTCTACTTCGGCGTAAGCTTGCGCTAGTTTACTATTAAGATAAGCGTTAGTCTTATAGTAAGTATATTGTATCTATTCGAGGGATTCTACTTCTTATTAGTACTACTATCGAAGAGTAGCTACTAAGTAATAGAGCTTAGTTATATACTAGAATATATATTCGGAGACTTCCTATTTGTCTAAACCTCGGAAGAGCTACTAGAAGTCCTAGAAATTGCTAGGTAGGGGTTATTGTAGTACGCTATCGATATCTATAAGACTAGGTCGTAGACCCTACGGTAGTAGCTCTAGTATACCGTTTAACTAGGTACTAGTTATTCCTCTATAGTACTTAGAGCTACTACCTCGATTAGTAGGTAGCGCTAAAGGATTCATAGCGAATCGGCGGCGTTACTACGGTTAAATAGCTTACTTAATCGATATAGATTAGTATATAGGTCTTAGTACGATATAAGGTTTATTAGCGCTATTATATAACGAGAAGCGCGAGAGGACGATAGTAATCGCTAGCGACGTAATTATTCGTATTACTAGACGATAGTACCTACGACGTTATCGTAGGTAATAAAGGAACTCGTTATTCTATTAAGATATTAATTAAGAGGCTATCTAAATTAATAACGAGTTAAAGAAGAAAGAAAGAGAGAGAAGCTCTCTTATAGAGGAGATTATTTATCCGCTCGGCGGATACCTTAGGCATCGAGTTACGTAACTTTGGATTACGTAACCCTAGGTTACGTACTTCCAAGTCACGTGATTTGAAGTTTTATATACAAGTCGCTAAGATCGTAATACTACGCCTACTATTAAGGACGTTTCTAGCGCTAACGATATACCTAGCTTAGTCGGTACCTATATAGTTCGATTTACGAGCGCTACGATAGGATACGCTCCCTCTTCTAGTATCGAGGAACTCTATAGTAGACTAGTAGACGTTAACTTGTCCGTAGTAACTTAGAAGTTCGC
>LFZO01001256.1:0-10519 GCA_001578225.1 Pseudocercospora musae | reverse complement strand
TTTATAGCTACTATATATAAAAAGGATCTAGAGCTATACTAAGTAGATGTAAACAATGCATTTACTAAAAGTACCCTACAAGAAGACATCTATATAATCCTACTACTAGGTATAGAAATCCTATAAGGTATAGCTCTAAAAATCCTAAGGAGCTTATATAGCCTAAAACAAGTAGTAAGAGACTAGAATAAGCTATGTATCTTAAAGCTAGAGGAAATAGGATTCTACTAGTTAGAGGTAGACCTATGTTTGCTTATCTATAGAGGAAGGAACCTAATAGTTCTTACCTATATAGATAACATTCCTATTATAGTACTAAAGCTAGAAGATATTCTTTAGTTCAAGAGGGAACTAGGCAAGGTGTTTAAGATTAAAGATCTAGGTAAACTAACTAAGATTCTTAGAATGAAGCTTACTAGAGATAGACCTAATAGTACTCTAAAGCTTGACTAAGAACACTATATCTAGGAAAACCTTACAAAGTTTGGAATAACTAAGGAAATAGCCTACCTAACCTTATTACTACTTAATAGCTATAAAAGTCTAAGGAAATCTAACTTAGATAAAGAAAGGTATAACAAGACTAAGTACTAGAGCTAGAATGGTACGTAGATATAGCTAATAATTATAACAAGACCTAACATTGCTTTTGTACTTAGAAGACTTGGATTATATACATTAGATCTATTTAAGAGATATTTAAAAGCACTTAGGAAACTAGCTAGATACCTAAGATTATTCCTAAGCCTAGGATTAATATTTAGGAGGGGAGGAGGAAAGCTAATAGGATATTTAGACTCTAATTATGTAATAGATAAAGCTAATAGAGTCTTAATCCTTAGAAGCATCTTCTTTCTCTATAGATTACTAGTTTCTTAGATAAGCAAGAAGTAGAAGTTAATTGCTACATTAACTATAGAAGCTAAGTATATAGTAATAAATGTATGTACAAAGTAATCTCAATTCCTTATAGTACTCCTAAGGGAGATAGACTATACATAGTTAGTAGGAGAATGTTTATTTTAACTACTAATAAAAGGGAATTCTAATATAGTGAATGAAATTAGGCCTATTTAGATTATAGGTAATAACTAGGTAGCTTTGACTCTTATTAAAGATGCTTATACCTATAAGAGATCAAAACATATTAATATTAGTTTCAACAAGGTTAGAAATCTTTAGTAGTAAAGAAAGATTATAGTAGAATATACTCTAACAAAAGAGATAGTAGCTAATAGCCTAACTAAGCTAAAGATAGGGCTATAGTTCTAGGAATTCATTAGGCAATTACAGTTAGTATAAAGGGACAAAAGTGCCTACTTAGAGGAGTTCAAACTCTACTAAGCGGGCAAATACTAGATCTAGGAATTGAACCTAGTAGATTGGATACACTATACTAATCTAGAAGCCATTGCATCTAATTAGCTAATTGAAGTTCTTATTGGATTGTATTAGTTAGAATTGGGATTTGTAGACTAACTAATCTAAGTAGGAGTATTAGAATATATAGTCTAGTTAGTAACCTAGTAAGGGATACTAAGGCAGACTAGATTACATAATAACTATTATATAACTAATCCAAGCTAATACCTTTTAGGTTTAGCTCTAACCTATAGATAATAATAATAATACACTTGCTATTCCTACTTTGGCCCCTACTATTCCTTGTAGCTTCTATTATAGTTTATAATCCATTTATACCTATCGGCCCTCCTTAGCTCGATAGTATATAGAGAATCCCCCTTAAAAGTTACATAATTACTATAAGGGTAGGCTATAAGGAAGAGTAAGAAAAGATAAAAGGCCTTACTAACTAAGAAATACTTTAGGGACTTAAAGACCTAGGGGTAATTACTATTAAGAAACTCGAGAGTAGTAATATACAGGTATTTATAGTATCTAAACCTACTAAAGACAAATTAATAAATAAATTAGGGTAGATATAGAAGATACTCCCTAGCGCTATAGTAGAGGCCCTAATATACTAGGTACTAGTCTACGGCTTTAGGGCCGTAGGATTTAACCCTAAGGACCTAAGCTATATATATAAGATCTAGGAAGAAAACGGAAGACTCTACCCAAACCTTAGGATATCCTAAGTAGTATAGCTAAGAAACCGAAGGGCTATAGAAGGCAAGATACACTCCTCTATTATCCTAAATACATAAAGCTTAGCTTAAGTAAGGGAAATTATATAGAAAGGCCTCGTATCCTAAGGTACTCTACTTACTATAGAGGAATTTAATCCGAAGTAGAGACCGACGTAATGCCTAAAGTACGGACAATTTAGGTATATTACAAAGTACTATAAAGCTAAATAGGTATATAGAAAATACGTAGGACTATATAGAATAGACGAATGCTAAGGAATAATAAAGAAATATAGTAACTATTAAGGTACCTATATAGTATAGTTAGTATTATGCAAGGTGAAATAGGTAGCTATTATAAAAGCAAGGGCGTTTAGAGACTAAGCAATAAAGAGCTAGAATTACCTAACCTACCTAAAAGACCCGAGGGACTTAGAAGGGTAGACAACTATTAGGTTTAAGAGGAAAGTTAGGAGTATAAGCCTAGACCTAGATATAGACAATAGATCAAGAAGACTACTAGGGAGACTAATAGGCACAAACTCGATTACCCTAGTAGGTAGGTTATAGAATACTAAGATCTCATCCCTATTCCCCCTAGCTATAGGCTAAGAAGGGCAACTAGGCTAAGGCTAGAGCTACGAAGCGATAGAAGATATATAGGCGTACTAGAACGCCTAGGATAAATAGTAGCTAGGGGAAGCTTACTATCCTATAGTACAATACTAACTATAGCGTAGACAAGATCTAAATCCTATTCCTCTAATAGCTAAATCCGAAAGAATACTAGATAATAGTAATCTAGGAACTATGGATTAGCCCTAGTAATAGGAATACGGTAGTATACCTAGGATACTATACTATACTCCTAGGAGTAGTATATCTAAGGGTTACTATATACATATCTAAGGAAATTAGTATACAAACATAGGATACAAAAGAATACTTAGGAGACATAATTATAGTTAGACTCCTTATAGGAGAGAGGTAGATTAATATCCTTAACTACTACAACCTATCTAGCCCTACTAGAGACCGTACCCTAGGTATCCTTCTACTAGTAGAGGATGTAACCTAGGGAAAAGAGGAAGAAGAGATTATCTTACTAGGGGATTTCAATTTATACTACCCTAGGTAGGGAGGAAACAATGCCTAGAACTAACATTAGGCGGTAGACTACTTTATTACTATTATAGAAAAGGCCTTCCTTAACCTACTACTAGAGCTAGGCACGATTATATAGGAGACTCCTAGGAGCTACTAAACCCTAGACCTAGTATTTGGGACTATAGGAATCTAACAAAATGTACAAGAATATAGAATAAGGATAGATATAGAAATAGGATTAGACTATATACTAATCCAAACTACAATCCTATAGGCTCCGACTAGTATTAGAGCCTAGATATAAAGACTATAGTAGAAAAAGGTAGACTAGGATAAAATTAGGGCTAAGGTAAAGAAGGAGGTACAAGAAATCTCTACTAGAATAATAGATACGCTATAATAGCTTAATAAGATAGCCTAGGAAGTCTAAGAGATACTTACTAAGATAGTCTAGGAGGACATCCTAAAGGCTAAACTATCTAAATATACTAAAATGACTTAGTTAAAGGAGTGTAGCAAGGTAGTAAAAAAGATAAGATACCTAAAGAGGGAATAGAGCTAAGATAGAATAGAAGGGAACCGAGTAGTATACCTAGTAGTATTATAAGCTAAAGGAAAGCAGATTAGGAAAGACAGAAACCTAGGCTAGAGAAATATAGTAAAAGAAATCACTAAGGACCTAAATAGGATCTAGAAGCTAGCTAAGTAGGCTAGGGAAGGGGTAGGATAAAGACATTCCCTTCTATAGTTCCTAGAGCTTAAGGATAAGGATAGTACAATATAAATAGGAAACTAAGGGAAAGTAGAAGTATTAGCCTAACACTTCTTTCTAGAACCGAAGGAAGCTAACTTAGAAGACATATAAAATGCATCCTACCTAAGCCTATTCTAGATAGAGGTAGAAGTTAGAATAGGAGAGCTCTAGAAGATACTTAATAGGCTCCCTAAGGGAAAAGCCCTAGGACCTAATTAGATCATTAATTTAATACTTAAGGAATGTAGATAGGAACTTAGACCTATGCTATATAAGTTCTTTATAGTATGCCTATAATAAGGATACTACCCTAAACCCTTTAAACACTCTATAATCGTAGTCCTAAAGAAACTATAGAAGCCGGACTATACTAAACTAGGAGCATATAGACCTATAGCGCTACTAAACACCCTAGTAAAGGTCCTAGAGGCTATTGTTATAGGGAGGATAAGTAAAGAAGTAGAGGCTAGGAACCTCCTCCTATAGTCCTAGATAGGAGCTAGACTAGGAAGATCTACTATATTAGCCCTAGAGCTAATAACAGAATAGGTCTAGACGGTCTAGAAAACAGACCTAACAATAGTAGCGTTAATACTATACTTAGATATATTAGGAGTATTCGATAACGTATTATACTAAAGACTAATATATAGTAGTAGTAAATTCTTGCATTGCTATACTATTCCAACTACTAGACAAGCAGCTATCCCTATCTATTGTCGAAGGTAAAAGCCCTTAGCCTATATCCTCCGGTACAAAACCCTTTATCTCCTTCCTTCTTTGTAGGATTCTATCCCTACCTTTAGTATCTGTTTAGGCTATAGGATATAGAGAGGATCTCTATAGCTCCTTCCTCTTACTAGGCTCCTATTCCTACCTCCTACCATCCTTTTCCTCCTTTTCTAGCTCCTCCTTTGTAAGGGAGAACTGTTCTAGGAGGCCCTCCTTAATCATCTACCTAGTTACTTCGTTTAGGCCTCTCTTGGTCTACGTAAGCTCCTACTATAATAACCCTACCCTTTAGATGAGTTGGTTCCTTATCCTTTGTCTCTCTAGACAGAAGAGTATAACATGTTTAGGTGTCTAGGCCCTATATCTATATATGCACTCTAGTGTCTTGCCTAGGACCCTCCTCCTTATTAGGTATACGTTTAGGCCAATATGTTTAGTCCTAAGTAGGGTTGCTATTGTGCTTTGTTTCCTTATCTATCCTTAGTATATTTCCTTACCTTTTAGGCCTTCCTACTAGGCTATAGGGAGTTGTTAGCCCTATTAGGATGCCTGTCTCCTCCTAACTTAGCTTTCCTATTATGTACTCTATTTCTAGTACATCTACTAATGCTTAGGCATTATTCCTCCCTATTAGATATGTTCCCTAGTTTGCCTACTAACCTATTCTACTATCTATCTCTACCTTATCTTTAGGTCTTGTACTTAGGCTATGCCCCTACTCCTCCTATACTTCCCCTAGACCTTTTTACACCTCTCTTAGATATACTTAGTAACTAGTTTATCCTCTATCTTATCTAATTATTGTCTTGCTATCTCTTATGCATATAGAGAGATAGGTAGGATTTGTGTTTCGCTTTAGAGGACCCCCTCTACTACGCTCTTGTATACTCCTACGATATGTCTTAGCGCCTAGTTTTAGATCTTTTCTAGCCCTAGGGTAGCTCCTTTCCTATATCCCGGTACTCCTTCTAGCGTTATTTAGACTTTGGCTCTATATGTTATTACGGGCTTTACTACTACTATATATAGGTATCTCGCCTTCTAGAATAATACTCCCTATATAGATTTACATAGCCTCTAGAGTAAGGACATCTATAACGTGCCTTTCTCCGCTACTTTCTTAATATGTAGGCCCTACTAAAGTTTCGAGTCTACCTAGACTCCTAGTAGTCGGAGAGATAGGGCGGGTCTATCCTCAAACCCTATTATATTAACTATAGCTTATAGGTTATATCTTGTCCTACTCCTTATAAAGTATATTAGTTAGTACTTCTATAGTATAAAGGTAGCCCCGTATTAAGCCGCCTATCGCATGCATTTGTCGTGTACTATCTCTAGCTTTCTATAGTTCCCTTCTATAGTCTTCCCGTATACGAGGATGTTAGAGTTATCTACAAACCCTATCGCTATAGTTCCCTTGCCCTCTAGGTTAGGGAGGAGTGTAGATACAAAGAATAGGAATAGGATTAGTAAGAGGGTTAATCCTTATAGTATTCTAGTTATTTAGGGCCTTGCCTAGTCTATGTATTCTCCTAGTCTAAGGCATGTTGTCCTATCCTAGAGGAAGGACTAGATGAATTGCATAATATATCGTAGGTATGCTTTTATTCTAATGTTATATATTAGCCTTTAGTATAATACGTTGTCGAATGCTCCTAATATGTCTAGGCATAACATTAATGTAACTATTATTGGGTCCGTTTTCTAGACTATCTAGACCTATTCTATTATTAGCTCTAGGGCTAAGACAGTAGACCTTCCCGGTCTAGCTCCTATCTAAGATTAGGGGAGGAGATCTCTAGCCTCTACTTCTTTGCTTATTCTCCCTATAACAATGGCCTCTAGGACTTTTGCTAGGGTATTTAGTAGTACTATAGGTCTATATGCTCCTAGTTTGGTATAGTCTAGCTTTTATGGTTTCTTTAGGACAACCGTTATAGAGTGTTTAAAGGGTTTAGGGTAATATCCTTGGTATAGGCATACTATAAAGAATTTGCATAGTAGGGGTCCAAGTTCCTACCTACATTCCTTAAGTATTAGGTTAATGATTAGGTCGGGTCCTAGGGCTTTACCCTTAGGGAGCCTATTAAGTATCCTCTAGAGTTCTCCTATTCCGACCTCTTCCTCTACCTAGAATAGGCTTAGGTAGGATACATCTTGTATGTCTTCTAGGTTAGCTACCCTCGGCTCTAGGAAGAAGTGCTAGGCTAGTGCTTCTACTTTCCCTTAGTTTTCTGTTTGTATTCTACTATCCTTGTCCTTAATCTCTAGGAACTATAGAAGGGGGTGTCTTTATCCTACCCCTTCCCTAGCCTACCTAGCTAGTTTCTAGATCCTGTTCGGGTCCTTAGTAATTTCTTTGACTATGTCTCTCTAGCCTAGATTCCTATCTTTCCTAATTTGCCTACCTTTAGCCTATAAGGCTATTAGGTATACTACTAGGGCCCCTTCTATCCTTTCCTAGCTCTATTTCCTCTTTAGGCTTCTTGTCCTTTTTACCGCTTTGCTATACTCCTATAACTAGGTTATTATAGTATATTTGGACGGTCTGGCCTTCGGGATGTCCTCTTAGATTATCTTAGTAAGCATCTCTTAGACCTCTTAGGCTATCGCATCGAGCTATTCCGGTATGTCTATTGCTTTAGTAGAGATTCCTTGTACCTCCTTCTTTACCTTAGCCCTAATCTTGTCCTAGTCTACCTTTTTCTATTATAGTCTTTATATCTAGGCTTTAGTATTAGTCGGAGCCTATAGGATTGTAGTCTAGATTAGTATATAGTCTAATCCTATTTCTAGGTCTATCCTTGTTCTACATTCTTGTACATTTTGTTAGATTCCTATAGTCCTAAATACTAGGTCTAGTGTCTAATAGCTCCTAGGAGTTTCCTATGTAATCGTACCTAGCTCTAGTAGTAGGTCGAGGTAGGCCTTCTCTATAATTGTAATAAGGTAATCTACTACCTATCGAGCTAAGGAGGGCCGATAGGTATAAATGGATCATAAGCTACAATAGAAGCTATAAGGAATAGTAGGGGCCAAAGTAGGAATAGCAAGTGTGTTGTTATTATCTATAGGTTAGAGCTAAACCTAAAAGGTGTTAGCTTGGATTAGTCACATGATAGTCATTATGTAATCCAGTCTGCCTTAGCATCCCTTGCTAGGTTACCGACTAAACTATATATTCCAATACTCCTACTTAGATTAGTTGGTCTACAAATCCTAATTCTAACCAATACAATCTAACAAGAACTTCAATTAGCCAATTAGATGCAATGGCTTCTAGATTGGTATAGCGTATCTAATCTGCTAGGTTCGATTCCTAGATCTAGTATTTGCTTGCTTAGGATTTGTAAACAAACCCTAAGCAAGCACTTTTATCCCTTTATGCTAACTGTAATTGTCTAATGAATTCCTAGAACTATGGCCCTGTCTTTGGCTTAGTTAGGCTATTAGCTACTATCTCTTTTGTTAGAGTATATTCTACTACAACCTTTCTTTACTACTAGAGATTTCTAACCTTGTTAAAACTAATATCAATATATTTTAATCTCTCATGGGTATGAGTATCTTTAATAAGAGTTAAAGCTACCTAGTTATTACCTATGATCTAAACAGGTCTAACTTCATTCACTATATTAGAATTTCCTTTGATTAATAGTTAGAATAAGCATTTTCCTACTAACTATACATAATCCATCTCCCTTAGGAGTGCTACAAGGAATTGAGATTGCTTTGCACATACATTTATTACTATGTACTTAGCTTCTATAGTTAATATAGCAACTAACTTCTGCTTCTTGCTTATCTAAGAAACTAGTGATCTATAGAGAAAGAAGATGCTTCTAAGGATCGAGACTCTATTAGCTTTGTCTATTGCATAGTTAGAGTCTAAATATCCTATTAGCTTTCCTCCTCCCCTCCTAAACATTAACCCTAGACTTAGGAATGATCTTAGGTATCTAGCTAGTTTTCTAAGTGCTTTTAGATGTCTCTTGGATAGATCTAACGCATATGATCCTAATCTTCTAAGGGCAAAAGCAATGTTAGGTCTTGTTATAGTTATTAGCTACATCTATGTACCATTCTAGCTTTAGTACTTAGTCTTGTTATACCTTTCTTCATTTAAGTCAGATTTTCTTAGACTCTCATAGCTGTTAAGTAGTAATAAGGTTAGGTAGGCTATTTCTTTAGTTATTCCAAACTTAGCAAGGTTTTCCTAGATATAGTGTTCTTAGTCTAGCTTTAGAGTACTATTCTTTCTATCTCTAGTAAGCTTTATCCCAAGAATTTTGGTTGGTTTACCTAAGTCTTTGATTTTGAATACCTTGCCTAGTTCCTTCTTAAACTAGAGAACATCTTCTAGCTTTAGTACTATAATAGGGATGTCATCTACATAGGTAAGGACTATTAGGTTCCTTCCTCTATAAATAAGCAAACATAGGTCTACCTCTAACTAGTAGAATCCCATTTCCTCTAGCTTTAAGATACATAGCTTGTTCTAGTCTCTTGCTACTTGTTTTAGGCTATACAAGCTCCTTAGGATTTTTAGGGCTATACCTTGTAGGACCTCTATACCTAGTAGTAGGACTATAAAGATGTCTTCTTATAGGGTACTTTTAGTAAATGCATTGTTTATATCTACTTAGTGTAGCTCTAGATCCTTTTTACATACAGTAGCTATAAATACTCTAAGTGTATTATGCCTAACTATTAGTACAAATGTCTCCTAGAAATCTATCCTAAATTTCTAAGAGAACCCCCTTGTAACTAGTCTTGCTTTAAACTTGTCAATTGCTCTACTAATTAGTCTCTTTATATTAAACACCCATTTTGAAGTAACTAGGTTTGCTCCTTTTAGTAGAACTACTTAATCCTAGGTATAGTTGCTTCTAAGCGTAGTTAGTTCTTTCTAGATTGCATCTTCCTATATATAACCCTATTTAGGATCTTGTATTGCCTCTTGGTAGGTTCTTGGGATTAGTACCTCCTATCTTTATACAATCCCCGGTATAAAGGTAGGGAATGCAACCTCGCAAACACACTCTAGAAGTTCATCTATCTAATCCATACCTAGATCTAGGTCTTTCATTATACAGATGAAGGCCCTATAGTGCTTAGCTTCTAGGAACTCATCCTCCTCTAATTCTCTTAGTCTCTTCTATATAGTTAATCTTGTAATTATACTATGCACTCTTTCTTCCCTTAACCCTTTATTAGAGATTGATCTCCTTCTCTTTGAATTCCCCTCCTAAGCCTAGACATCCTAGTTGTCTTGCTAAGGTTTCTCTTAGCTCTAATTAGGGGCCTACTGTTTCTCTTAGCTCTAATTAGGGGCCTACTGTTTATCGTTTTCTTTTTCTTCTAGATTAACTATTACCTAATATTAGTCAATGTCCTTTAGTAGTAGAGGCAGTTAGACCTATAATAGTTTGATATCCCGGTTCTCCTTCCTTAGTCTACTAACTAGGTTCCTTACTAGAGCTTAGCTTAGCTAGTTGAGTCTAGGAACATTCAATATCATATCCCCTCCTTTCTCATTCTCAAACTAGACAGTATTGTTATAAGCTCTTATAGCTTTCATATTAGGTTCCTAGAATAGCTACATCTTTAATGTATTAGGCACATACCTAATAAAAACAGCATCTTTGCCTCTATTCATTAGCTTGTCTAATCTCATCCTAGCCGGCTAAGATTTAGCGTCTATATACACAACTGCTTTGTATCCCTAGACCCTAAAGTATAATGTAGAGGGTCTCTTTCTAGTAAAAGCTTCATCGGGTGAAACTTTGAATCTATCTATATCTAGACTATTTAGGAGAGCATTTCTCATAATAGT
>LFZO01001255.1:0-19066 GCA_001578225.1 Pseudocercospora musae | reverse complement strand
GTAGTATCCTTATTATAGGTATACTATAAAGAACTTATATAGTATAGGTCTAAGTTCCTATCTATATTCCTTAAGTATTAGGTTAATAATCTAATTAGGTCCTAGGGCTTTTCCCTTAGGGAGCCTATTAAGTATCTTCTAGAGCTCTCCTATTCTAACTTCTACCTCTATCTAGAATAGGCTTAGGTAGGATACATTTTGTATATCTTCTAAGTTAGCTTCCTTCGGTTCTAGAAAGAAGTGTTAGGCTAATACTTCTACTTTCCCTTAGTTTCCTATTTGTATTATACTATCCTTATCCTTAAGCTCTAAGAACTATAGAAGGAGGTATCTTTATCCTATCCCTTCCCTAGTCTACCTAGCTAGCTTCTAGATCCTATTTGGGTCCTTACTAATTTCTTTTACTATATTTCTCTAGCCTAGGTTTCTATGTTTCCTAATCTACTTTCCTTTAGCTTATAATACTACTAGGTATACTACTAGGTTCCCTTCTATTCTATCTTAGCTCTATTTCCTCTTTAGGTATCTTATCTTTTTTACTATCTTACTATACTCCTTTAACTAGGTTATTTTAGTATATTTAGATAGTTTAGCCTTTAGGATATCCTTCTATACTATCTTAGTAAGTATCTCTTAGATCTCCTAGACTATCGTATTAAGCTATTATAGTATATCTATTATTCTAATAGAGATTTCTTATACCTCCTTCTTTACCTTAGCCCTAATTTTGTCCTAGTCTACCTTTTTCTACTATAGTCTTTGTATCTAGGCTCTAGTACTAGTCTAGGCCTATAGGATTATAGTTTGGATTAGTATATAGTCTAATCCTATTTCTATATCCATCCTTATTCTATATTCTTATATATTTTGTTAGATTCCTATAGTCCTAAATACTAGGTCTAGGGTTTAGTAGCTCCTAGGAGTCTCCTATATAATCGTACCTAGCTCTAGTAGTAGGTTAAGGAAGGCCTTTTCTATAATAGTAGTAAGGTAGTCTACTACCTAATATTAGTTCTAGGTATTGTTTCCTCCCTACCTAGGGTAGTATAAGTTGAAATCCCCTAGTAAGATAATCTCTTCTTCCTCTTTTCCCTAGATTATATCCTCTACTAGTAGAAGGATACCTAGGATATAGTCTCTAGTAGGGCTAGATAGATTATAGTAGTTAAGGATATTAATCTACCTCTCTCCTATAAGGAGTCTAACTATAATTATATCTCCCGAGTATTCTTTTATATCCTATGTTTGTATACTAATTTCCTTAGATACGTATATAGTAACCCTTAGATATACTACTCCTAGGAGTATAGTATAGTATCCTAGGTATACTACTATATTCCTATTACTAGGGCTAATCTATAGTTCCTAGATTACTATTATCTAGTATTCCTTCGGATCTAGCTATTAGAGGAATAGGATTTAGATCTTGTCTATACTATAGTTAGTATTGTACTATAGGATAGTAAGCTTCCCCTAGCTACTATTTATCCTAGGCGTTCTAGTACGCCTATATATCTTCTATCGCTTCGTAGCTCTAGCCTTAGCCTAGTTACCCTTCTTAGCCTATAGCTAGGGGAAATAGGGATAAGATCTTAGTATTCTATAATCTACCTACTAGGGTAATCGAGTTTGTATCTATTAGTCTCCCTAGTAGTCTTCTTAATCTATCGTCTATATCTAGGTCTAGGCTTGTACTTCTAACTTTTCTCTTAGACCTAATAGTTATCTACCCTTCTAAGTCCCTTAGGTCTTTTAGATAGGTTAGGTAATTCTAGCTCTTTATTACTTAGTCTCTAAACGCCCTTACTTTTATAATAGCTATCTATTTTACCTTATATAATACTAACTATACTATATAGGTATCTTAATAGTTACTATATTTCCTTATTCTTCCTTAGTATTCGTCTATTCTATATAGTCCTACGTATTTTCTATATACCTATTTAGCTCTATAGTACTTTGCAATATACCTAAATTGTCTATACTTTAGGTATTGTACCGGTCTCTACTTCGGATTAAATTCCTCTATAGTAAGTAGAGTACCTTAGGATACGAGGCCTTTCTATTTAATTTCCCTTACTTAAGCTAAGCTTTATATATTTAGGATAATAGAGGAGTATACTATATATATATATATTAACTAGTCTTATAGTATTAGAAAGTAGTTATTATTAATCGTTAACTTAATTATAAGCTTAGTAAGGAAAGGCTTTGACTTCTTATAGTCTCTATTATATTTCTCTAGATCTAGGTACTTCTCGCTCTTACTATATCTAATATTATTATTATTATAGTTATAGCCGAAGCGAGGATAGTAGGAAGGTTCTAGTCGATCGCAAGGGTATAGTTCTAAGTCGTAACCCTAGTCGTTATTAGGGCTAAAGGAGCTATTACGACTATTAGGGATAGCGTCTAGTTAGTTAAGGTATAAGTAACCGAGATAATTAAAGATAGCGCAAGGTCGATAGGAAGTACTATCTCCTAATATAGTATCCTTAGATACTAGGTATATATTAAATAGGTAACGGAATAGCGTCGGCTATTATTTAGTATAGGTCCTTAGCCGCTATTTGGATTACGTAACGAAGACGCTTTAGTATTACGATAGATACGAGTAGCCTCTTTACTAGTTTAGTAAGTAATATCTTCTATAGAAGATTATTACTATCGTAGGCGTACCGTTTATTAAGCTAGATTATTACGTTACTAATACGCGATATTTAGAGTATTATATACTAATTCGGTAGCTTAGCGTTAGTACTCTACTTTAGTATAGGCCTATACTAGTTCGCTATTAAGATAGGCGTTAGTTTTATAATAAGTATATTATATCTATTTAAGTAATTCTACCTCTTACTAGTATTACTATCGAAGGGTAGCTACTAAGTAGTAGAGCTTAGTTATATACTAGAATATATATTTAGAGACTTCCTATTCGTTCTAACTATAGAAGAGCTACTAAAAGTCCTAGAAATTACTAGGTTAGGATTATTATAATACGCTATCGATATCTATAAGACTAGGTTATAGGCCCTATAGTAGTAGTTCTAGTATACTATTTAACTAGATACTAGCTATTCCTATATAGTACTTAGAACTACTATCTTAATTAGTAGATAGTACTAAAGGATCTATAGCGAATCGGTAGTATTACTATAGTCGAATAGCTTACTTTGCTTAATATAGATTAGTATATAGGTCTTTAATACGATATAAGGTTTATTAGCGCTATTATATAATAAGAAGTATAGGATAGATAATAGCGATCGTCGGTAACGTAATTATTCGTATTAATAAACGATAGTACCTATAACGTTATTATAGGTAATAAAGGAACTCGTTATTCTATTAAGATATTAATTAAGAGGCTATCTAAATTAATAACGAGTTAAAGAAGAAAGAGAAAGAGACTCTCTTATAGAAGTAACTATAGTCTACTTAATAGATACCTTAGGTATTAAGTTACGTAATATTGGATTACGTAATTTGAGATTACGTAATCTAAAGTTACGTAATCTCAAATTTTATATATAAGTCGCTAAGATCGTAATAAAACAATACTACGACGATAGATCTAAGAAAAGGTAGAGGAAGGAAGGGATCTAGCCTCTATTCTAAAGCTAGACTAAAGACTAACTAATACCTAAACTAGGCCCTAAAGGCCCGAAAGAATAGCCTAATTAGCTAAAAACGAGTAGAAATATCTAAAAGAATCTACAAACCCTAATAGAAGATATTTAAAAGGTACTAGATACTCCCTAGGCCCTAGATTCCCTATTCCTCCTCTCTCTCCTCTAGTAAGCCTAGATCTAGCTCCTATACTAATTAAAAGATACCGATACTATAGACATCCTCTAAACCTATCTATAGAACCTCTAAACTACGAAAATACCTAAACCGAGAATATAGGTATAGGCTACCTCCTAAGGCTAGCTAGCTATACTAAGTATATAGAAAATCCCTCTTAAAAGTTATATAATTATAATAAGAGTTAGCTATAGGGAAGAGTAAGAAAAGATAAAAGGCCTTACTAACTAAGTAATACTTTAGGGACTTAAAGACCTAGGGGTAATCGCTATTAAGAAACTTAAAAGTAGCGACCTATAGGTATTTATAGTATCTAAACCTACTAAAGACAAGTTAACGAATAAACTAGAGTAGATATAGAAGATACTCCCTAGTACTATAGTAGAGGCTCTAGTATACTAGATACTAGTCTATAGCTTTAGGGCTATAGGATTTAACCTAAGGGACCTAAGCTATATCTATAAGATATAGAAAGAAAACGAAAGACTCTACCTAAATCTTAGGATATCCTAAGTAGCTTAGCTAAAGAGCTAGAAGGCTATAGAAGGTAAGGCATACTCCTCTATTATCCTAAATATATAGAGCTTAGCTTAAGTAAGAGAAATTATATAGAAAGGCCTTATATCCTAAGGTACCCTCCTTATAGTAGAGGAATTTAATCTAAAGTAGAGACCTATCTAATGCCTAAGGTATAGACAATTTAGGTATATTACAAAGTACTATAAAGCCGAATAGGTATACGGAAAATACGTAGGACTATATAGGTAGGTTAATCTTATTACTATACTATTCTAACTACTAGACAAGTAGCGATCTCTAGTTTTACTTAGGAGGGAAAAAGCCCCTTACTCTACCTTCGAAGACTCCCTTAAAGCCCCTACTAGTTTTATATAGTATTAAAAACCTCTACTCTCTATTATACTATTAGGGATACTAAGCCCTACCCTTAGTTATACTAGTCTTTTAAATATTAAGAGGTTTCCTATATCTCTATTACCTTAACTAGATTATGTCTACTTCCTCTAGTTTCGTATCCTCTATTAACTCGTTCCTTTATAGCTTTAAACTAGGTAGGAGGGAAATCTAGTTTAGGGAATAGGATAGTATCCCTATCCCTTTCCTTTCCTTCCTCCCTTCCCTTTAAATACGGATTATTACTATTCCTCCTACTTTCTAGCTAACTTCTATATTAGCTCTCTACTAAGCTATAAACTATTCCTATCCTTACTTAGTATCTAGTTATATAACCTATACTACTAGAAATTAGATTTCCTATATTAGTTTCTATACTTAGGTATTCTTTATAGGCTACCTTATATGTAGTATAAGGAGTAGTTTGTATTAGATACCTAGCCTTTAGAACTAGTATTTATATCCCTAGGATAAAAGCTAGGACCTAGGAAGCAAATCTAGGGCTATACTTCCCTAGGGGCTATAGGCTATAGGATATACTAAGTACTTTATCCTCTATATTCCCTCCTCCTTTAAGTAGTTATTAAAACCTCCTCTTTAGTTATTCCTCCCTTCTCTTTAGGACAATTAGTCCTAGGTTACTATACTAGTTCCTTATCCCTAGGATAGATTCCCTTTCTAGAAAGGTTAGCTTATCGACTCGGTATTAGTTCTTATACTAGTTATAGCTATATTAGGCTCGATAGGTAGTCCGGATAGTTTTCTAAACGGCTAGTCGCCTTAGAGCTAGACTCCTTTTACCTAGGTACCTTGAAAGTACCTCCCTAGGTAGCGCTATAGGTAGGAGAGATTTGGCTCTATTAACAACGATAATATTACTACCTCTAGGTTCGTAGCTAGTACTACGTATAGGTACGCTCCTTTGCTAGCTATAGGACTATATAGAATAGACGAATACTAAGGAATAATAAGAAAATATAGTAACTACTAAGGTACCTATATAGTATAGTTAGTATTATATAAGGTAAAACAAGTAGCTATTATAATAGTAAGGGCCTTTAGAGACTAAGTAACTAAGAGTTAGAACTACTAGACCTATATAAAAGACCTAAAAGACTTAGAAGGGTAGATAACTATTAGATCTAAGAGAAAAGTTAGAAGTATAAGCCTAGACCTAGATATAGACGATAGGTCGAGAAGACTACTAGGGAGACTAATAGGTACAAACTCTACTACCCTAGTAGGTAGATTATAGAGTACTAAGATCTCCTTCCTATTCCCCCTAGCTATAAGCTAAGAAGGGTAACTAAGCTAAAGCTAAAGCTAGGAAGCGATAGAAGATATATAGGTATACTAGAATACCTAGGATAAACGGTAGTTAAGGGAAGCTTACTATCCTATAGTATAATACTAACTATAGTACAAATAAGATCTAAATCCCTTTCCTCTAATAGCTAGATCTAGAAGAATACTAGATAATAGTAATCTAGGAACTATAGATTAGCCCTAGTAATAGGAATATAGTAGTATACCTAGGATACTATACTATACTCCTAGGAGTAGTATACCTAAGGGTTACTATATACGTATCTAAGGAAATTAGTATANATACTAGAACGCCTAGGATAAATAGTAGTTAAGGGAAGCTTACTATCCTATAGTATAATACTAACTATAGTACAAATAAGATCTAAATCCCTTTCCTCTAATAGCTAGATCTAGAAGAATACTAGATAATAGTAATCTAGGAACTATAGATTAGCCCTAGTAATAGGAATATAGTAGTATACCTAGGATACTATACTATACTCCTAGGAGTAGTATACCTAAGGGTTACTATATACGTATCTAAGGAAATTAGTATACAAATATAGACTATAAAAGAATACTCGGGAGATATAATTATAGTTAGACTCCTCGTAGGAGGGAGATAGGTTAATATTATAAACTACTATAACCTATCTAGTCCTATAAGAGACTATGCCCTAGGTATCCTCCTACTAATAGAGGATGTAACCTAGGGAAAAGAGGAGGAAGAGACTATCCTACTAGGGGATTTTAATCTATACTATCCTAGGTAGGAAGGGAACAATACCTAGAACTAATACTAGGTAGTAGACTACCTTATTACTAATATAGAAAACACCTACCTCGACCTACTACTAAAGCTAGGCATAGTTATATAGAAGACTCCTAAGAGCTACTAGACCCTAGACCTAGTATTTAGAATTATAGGAATCTAATAAGATATATAGAAATGTAAAACAAGGATAGACCTAGAAATAGGATTAGACTATATACTAATCCAAACTACGATCCTATAGGCCTAGGCTAATACTAGAGCTTAGACGTAAAGGCTATAATAGAAAAAGGTAGACTAGGACAAGATTAGGACTAGGATAAAGAAGGAGGTATAAGAAATCTCTACTAGAGTAATAGATATACTATAATAGCTTAATAAGATAGCCTAAGGGATCTAAGAGATACTTACTAAGATAATCTAGGAGGATATCCCTAAGGCTAAACTATCTAAATATACTAAAATAACCTAGTCAAAGGAGTATAGTAAGGTAGTAAAGAAGATAAGATACCTAAAGAGGAAATAGAGCTAGGATAGAATAGAAGGGAATCTAGCGGTATACCTAATAGCCTTATAGGCTAAAGGTAAGTAGATTAGGAAAGATAAGAACCTAGGCTAGAGGGATATAGTTAAAGAAATTACTAAGGACCCGAATAGGATCTAGAAGCTAGCAAAATAGGCTAGAGAAGGGATAGGACAAAGGTATTCCCTCCTATAGTTCCTAGAGCTTAAGGATAAGGATAGTATAATACAAATAGAAAACTAAGGGAAAGTAGAGGCGTTAGCCTAATACTTCTTTCCTAAGCTAAGGCAAGCTAACTTAGAAGATATACAAAACGTATCCTACCTAAGTCTATTCTAGATAGAGGAAGAAGTTAGAATAGGAGAACTCTAGAAGATACTTAATAGGCTCCCTAAGAGTAAAGCCCTAGGACCTAATTAGATTATTAACCTAATACTTAAGGAATATCGATAGGAACTAGAATATATACTATATAGGTTCTTTATAGTATACCTCTAATAAGGATACTACCCTAAACCCTTTAAATACTCTATAATCGTTATCTTAAAGAAGCTATAGAAGCTAGACTATACTAAACTAGGAGTATATAGACCTATAGTACTACTAAATATCCTAGTAAAGGGCCTAGAGGCTATTGTTATAGGAAGAATAAGTAAAGAAGTAGAGGCTAGGGATCTCCTTCCCTAGTCCTAAATAGGAGCTAGACTAGGAAGATCTACTATATTAGCCCTAGAGCTAATAATAGAATAGATCTAAATAGTCTAGAGAACGGACCTAATAATAGTAGTATTAATACTATACCTAGACATATTAGGAGTATTCGATAATGTATTATACTAGAGACTAATATATAATATTAGAATAAAAGTATATCTATAGTATATTATATAGTTTATCTAGTTATTCCTTTAGGATAGGACTATATACCTTAGGCTTAGGGAATATATAGATTAGGCGAGGCCCTAAACAACTAGAGTACTATAAGGATTAATCCTTTTACTAATCCTATTCCTATTCTTTATATCTATACTCCTCCCTAACCTTAAGGATAAGGGAACTATAGTAATAGGATTTGTAGATAACTCTAATATCCTTATATATAGGAAAACTATAGAAGGGAACTATAGAAAGCTAGAGATAGTATACGATAGATATATATAATAGGTAGCTAAGTATAGAGCTACTTTTATACTATAGAAGTACTAGCTAATCTACTTTATAAGAAGTAGAACAAGATATAACCTATAAGCTATAGTTAATATAATAGGGTTTAAGGATAGACCTACTCTATCTCTTAGGTTACTAGGAGTATAGATAGATTCGAAACTATAGTAAGGCCTATATATTAAGAAAGTAGTAGAGAAAGGTATATCCTAGATATCCTTACTCTAGAGGCTATACAAATCTATATAGGGAGCATTATTCTAAAAGCTAAAATACCTATATATAGCTATAGTAAGGCCTACAATAACGTATAGAGCCAAAGTCTAGATAATACTAGAAGGTCTACCTAGACATAGAAAAGGGGCTACCCTAGGGCTAGAAAAGATCTAAAACTAGGTACTAAGGTATATTATAGGAGTATATAAGAGTATAGTAGAGGGGGTCCTCTAGAGGGAAATACAAATCCTACCTATCTCTCTATATATATAAGAGATAGTAAGATAACAATTAGCTAAGATAGAGAACAAACCTATTACTAAGTTTATCTAGGAGAGGTACAAAAAGGTCTAGAGGGAATATAGGAGGAATAGGGGTATAGCCTAGGTACAAGACCTAAAGACAAGGTAGAGATAGATAGTAGAATAGGTTAATATATAGACTAGGGAATATATTTAATAGGGAGGAATAATGCCTAAGTATTAGTAGATATACTAGAAATAGAATATACAATAGGAAAGCTAGATTAGGAAAAGGTAGGTATCCTAATAGGGCTAACAACTCCCTATAGCCTAGTAGGAAGGGCTAAAAGGTAGGGAAATATACTAAGGATAGTTAAGGAAGCAAAGTATAATAGTAATACTAATTAGAACTAAACATATTAGCCTAAATACATACCTAATAAGGAGGAGGGTTCTAGGCAAGATACTAGAGTATATATATAGATATAGGGCCTAGATACCTAAGTATATTATACTCTTCTATCTAGAGAGACAAAGGATAAGGAACTAACTTATCTAAAGAATAGGATTATTATAGTAGGAGCTTACCTAGACTAAGAGAGGCCTAAACGAAGTAACTAGATAGATAGTTAAGGAGGATCTCCTAGAATAGTTCTTACTTACAAAGGAAGAACTAGAAAAGAAGGAGGAGGAAGGTAGGAAGTAGAAATAGAAGCCTAGTAAGAGGAAGGAGCTATAGAGATCCTCTCTATATTCTATAGCCTAAATAGATACTAATAGTAGGGATAGAATCCTATAAAGTAGGAAGGAGATAAAGGGTTTTGTACTAGAGGCTATAGATAGAGGGCTTTTATCTTTAAGAATAGATAGAGATAGCTACTTGTCTAGTAGTTAGAATAGTATAGTAATATAAGAATTTACTACTACTATATATAAAGAGTATAAACTAATATCTAGAAGGATATCTATAGATAGGATTAGCTAAAACGTTACTAATTAGAAGCTACTATACTACGTTAATATTATAGATAGTTAGGAAGCCTTCTAGACTAGTAGGAGTAGCGCTTTACTAAATAGTATTACTTATATTATTCTCTATATTTAATACGTTAAAGGCGATTACGAACTAGCTAGATATATCGCTACTATCTATAATAATTTAGCGTAAATCGTTCTAGAAACGGATATAGTCCTCTCTAGTTACTATAGTTATCCTATTAATTTAAGATAGTATTATATTTATTATCTATTTTTCTATCTTACCCTAGTTAGTATCGTAACTAACTATATACTAGCTAGTAGTAATATTATTTTAAGGCTTACTCTAGATCTACTAACTAGATAAAGAAGCGTTAAACTAAATAATAAGACGATCTCCTAGTACTAGTAGTATCTAGAGATAAGTAATTACCTAAAGGCGACTATCTAACTTAAAGTAGTTTAGAAAGAGATATACTAGTATAATATCGAAATCCTTCTCTTAGATAGTAAAAGCCTTAACTATAGCTAGGACGTTTACCTTACAAATATTGCCTTACTAGTAGTAGTAGTTACTCTATAGTTCTAGGAAGTAGTAGTAAAGCTCGATATCTATCTATCTAAAAAGTATACTACTTATATTAGTAAAGAATGTAGAAGACTTCTTTCTACTAAGGACTTTATATATAAGTAAGCTAGCGAGACTAGGTCTAGATACGATAATAAGTATACTCTTGTCTTACTAAATATCTACGAGCCTTACTATATACTAGTAAGAATTCGCTCTATTCTAGAATTATACTATATATCCTACTATAGTATAAGGAATAGTATAGTAGCTATTTATTAGCTTTATTATATTGTAATAGCTAGTCTAAAGTATTATATTATTAAAGGCCTAGGCGATAGATAAACTCAATAGTAGTACTATTATAAGAGCTTCTTAGAAGAGAGTTAGTAGATAGAAAATACTCTATATAAGATCTAGACTAAAGTATACTTATAAATTATAACTAAAGTCTTAAAGAGATAATAGATAGGGAGCGCTAGAGATTCTAAAGAGAATATAATAGTATAGAGACTAGAAGAATAGTTAGAAGATATATCTAAGAGAACTAATAGTAACTAACTATACTTAAGATTAGATAGTAGTAGTAGAAAGAAGAGAGGATTAATAATCGAAGTTAAGGTTTCTTAGGAATACTAGTAGTTAGCCTAAATGCCTAATAAGTAAGGATAGCTACTAGATAGTAGTAGTAGTATAATATAAAGGCTAGATAGTAAGGAGATAAGTAAAGGATCTAGTAGAAGGCACTAGTAACGATCTAATAGTAGTCGAGGCTTATAGAAGATACTAGTAATAATAAGCTAATAGATAGATATACTAGGATTAGGATTAGGATTAGGACTAGGATCGAACTCTAATCCTTCTTATATAGTAGAGTTTGTACTAATTTCCGTTACTATAGTAGAATAACTATTACTATTAATATTATCATAATAGGCTAATTTAACTATACTTAGCTATTATAATTCTTCTAGTAATTGCCTTTATATTACTTTCTTGGGACTATTATTCTAAATATCTTTATAGATAGTAAGCTTAAGCTATCCGAGTATTTCTAGTACTTTCTCTATATAGCTAACTTATTAGTTAGTATAGCTTAGTAATATCGACTAATAACTAAGCTATCCTAACTATACTCCTCTTTCTCTATAGCTAACTTATTAGTTAATATAGCTTAGTAATACTAACTAATAACTAAGCTATCCTAGCTATACTTCTTCTTCTCTATAGCTAACTTATTAGTTAGTATAGCTTAGCGATATTAACTAATAACTAAGCTATTCTAGGTCTAGTCCTTCTCTAGTATAGCTAACTTTATAGTCGATATAGCTTAGTAATATCGACTAATAATTAGCCTCCTTTTCTATAATCTTACTAAGTAGGGAATAGATAGTATATCGAGATAGTAGTCGAAATTAGATAGAGACTTCCTAAATAGTAGTTAGTAGATAGTTAGTAAATAGTTAGTAGATTATTAGAAATATAGTTAGGGATCCGAATAGTTAGTTAATAGTTAGTTAGTAGTTAGTTAGTAGATAGTCGATAGTTATTTAGTAGTTAGTTAGTAGATAATAAGGAATTAGGCTAGTTAGTTAGTATTTAATTAGTAGATAGTAGATAGTTAGTAAGAAGATAGTTAGGGATATAGCTAGTTAGTTTCCCTCTAGTATAGTATCCCCTAGCCCCTAACTAGGGGATAGCTACTACTAGATATAGATATAAGGAAGGAAGGAATATCTAGATAAACTAGATTCTAAGTAGTCTATATAAAAGAAGTATAGACTACTTTTATATAGGAAACTATTAAACGATTAATAGATTAGAAAGGAATCTTGTAATCTAATAACTCCTAGAGGGATTATTAGTAAAACTTATTAGAATATTCTCTAGAAAGCTAGATTATACGGCGACTAATAGTAGTAAAAGAACTTAGTCTACTATTAGATAGATAGGTAATAGAAGCGCTACTATAACTAGAAATATATATAAAATACTAAGAGAGTAAAATTTTACTTCCTAAGGTTTAAGAATAGACTATCTATATACTAGTATATATACGACTATTTAAGTATAAATTTACTCGAACCTCTAAGTAATTATATTTATATATCTATAGTTATAAGTAAACCTCTACCTATAGTCTTTATTCTAATATCCCTATTTATAGGGATCTATATCTACTTATCTATTCTTTCCTCTTCTAACTATCTAAGCCTTCTAATATAGCTAAAGAATCGTAACTTATTTCTACTAATCTAGCTCTTACTACCTCTTCTTTAACTACTTATAGATTTAGTTAAGCTACTACTATTACTTAGCTAGACTAAAGCGCTACTTCGCTTAGGATCTTTATAGTTCTAGAGAATAGTAAGCTTACTTAGATTACTAATCTTACTAACGCCTTTAAGATTATTATAGATATTACTAACTACTAGATAAAGATCGAGGCAACTCGATAGTTACTTACTATTCTTAATAGAACTAGCGAGAGCCTATTAGTTACTATTACTACTTATATAATAGATCTATACTACGAAATAGATAGAACTAGTAACTCTAAGAATCTAGTTCTTAAGGATAAGAAGCTCTCTAAGGCCTACCTATCGCTTACTATTATTAAGGAGTAGGATATTAATATCTACTACTAATTTAACTATCTAACTATAATCCTTAAGTATGAGGATAGTCTAATAGCGCTTCTATAGAGCCTAGTCGACTTTGTCTATAATAGTATAAAGTAAGCTAAGAATATTACTATCTTCGTTAATAAGAATAAGAACTATCGATAAGGTACTAAGCTCGTTAGTAGGATAGTAATCTATCGTATTATATCTACTTCCAAGAAGATAGGTTAATAGAACCTAAGCCTTACCTTTACTAATAGCGACTTTAACTCGAAGTATTATAAGAAGTACGAAAAGGAGATTACTACTATTAATCTAGAAGGCTAGGAGATTATATAGCTACTAGCTAATAAGGAATACTATATTAGTAGCTCTAGATTTATTATAGAAGGACCGGCTCGTATTATACTAATTATACTACCTTTATTAGTACTAGGTAATCCATTATTAGACTAAAGTATAGAAAGGGATAGATAAGGTAGCTATCTAAGAGCTTACTATCTAAGAGAGTACTAGGCTACGCTATACTACTACTTAATAGATCTACCTACTATAAGAGTAAGCTACTAAGATAGCTAAACTATACTAGTAAGAGGAGGAATATAGATAGGAAGCGTTACGCCTTAAGGCTATAGTAGCTAAGGAAGATACTAAGTTAGCTAGTAGTAATAGTAGAGGCGAAGAGATAGATTTCGAGATAGAGATTAAGGACGTCTATATCGACTATATAGATAGCTAGTTTAGTCGGTTTATAGCTAAGCTAGATACTATAAGTATTAAGGATAAGGATATTAGCTTACTTACTATAGTCTATAACCTAGCTTAGTAATTTAAGGATCTATATAATCCTAACGAACTAGACGATATCTATACTAAGTATCTAACGATCTATACGAAGTTCTATAGGCTACGCCTAGTTAACGTAAAGGATAACCTTACTAATTAGCTCTTCTTACTTAGTAAGAATATTAATATAGAGAAGGATTTCGAGGCCTTTCGTAGCTCGAATAAGGCTTACTACTTCGCTAGTACCTCTATTACTACTATACTAATAGCTTATCTTAGCTTATATATCTTTACGCTAGTCTAGTCTAATATACTAGTTATTTCTAAGCGATTCCTATCTATAGTTACTCAAGCCTTCTAATAGTTAGAAATTATAGCGATAATAACTAAGTAAGGTAGTATAGTAGTTAATAATATCTTCGACTAGGCTAAGGACCTAAAGGAATAGAAGTAGAGTCTTATAGATAAGATAATTATAGAGATAATAATATATTACTAGTATGTTCGTACCTATCTACTAGAAAAGTAGATAGGGATTAATTTACTATAGATCTATAGATTAGTAATTAGCTAGTCTAATAGAATCTACTATTATAGCTTCTTATAGTTACCCTTCGATCTAACTATATATATAAGATTATCTCTATACTAAAGCCTACTAAATTCTATTATAACTACGATATATCTAAGAAGAGTAATCTACCTCTAGTAGAGATAATATACCTAAATAGTAACGTTCTAGAGCGAGTCGAAGGTATTAGTACTAACTACGTCTATATATTAGTATCCTTCGAGATAGAGAATAAGCTTACCTATTCTTAAGGTATCGACTATATATATACTCTAGGAGTTTTCGCTATATAGATATAGAAGCTTAAAGCTCGTAGCCTTATACTACTAAGTAGATATATAGAAGAGCTAACTAATAAGTATTTTATATCTAAGGATTTAGAGGCTATAAGCGACTACGCTAGTAGTAAGATTACTTAGTAGAACTTGAAGCTACTATTAGAGGGATCTACCTCGTTTAGTATATTATATCTACCTTATAGCGATATTACTAATATACCTACTTAAGTATATATAGATCTATACTTCTACTATATTAGGGGAACTAAGATTAAGGATTTCAACCTTACTATCGCGTAGGTTATAGAGGCTTACTACTACCTATTACCTATCTTTTACTAAGGTAGTATAGTTCTATATACGTTTCCTTACGCAATCTAGCTTATAAGCCTTAGTCCTATAGTAGACGTCCTTATTAGACGTATTATATAGTCTAATTCTTCTATTTAAGAGGAGGTAAACGTAGTTTTCGTATTAGACTATAAGGATCTTAGAAGCTATATTAGAAAGTAGAACTAGTATATCTATAAGGTAGTTTGCGAAGCTCTCGTAATATAGGCTAAGTTCGAACGTAAGATATATAGTAAGAAGAGCTATAGCTCTACTAGTAATATTATAGACTAATAAGATAACGATAAGGTATTAGGCAAGAACTATAACAAATACGAGCTTCGCTAATTACCTATAGATAGAACTAACTAGTAGTAAATAGGCCTAGAATTAATAGTACTTAGGGAGTATAATTAGAAGTCTATTTAAGATAGTAAGCTAAAGAGCTTACTTATTTGTTTTCTATATATATAATCGTAGTATTATGTCTAGTTAGATATCTAGAAAGAGAGGGATATTATCTAGTAACTAGGATACACTTGTCTATCGAGTTAGATAGAGGCCTCGATTAGTATATATAGCCCCCTTCCTACTAGGGAGAGAGATTATTAATCTTCGTTTAGTATATATTACTATTTACGTTTCTTATATCTCTACTATAGAGCTCTAATTACTACCTACTATCTCTATAGCTACTACGAATAGATAGTCTATCTAGTATAGCTTCCCTTAGCCTAGTAGATTATACTATCTATAGTTCCTTTCTATACTATTTAGCCCTAAGATATATATAGGTTTAGGTTCTACTTATTAGTAGTCTAGTAGCTTTAGTATATAGATAGGAATAGACTATAAACAACTATTAACTTTTATATACTAGAAAGGAATATTTAGGGAAGGGAGGTATAGCTAGGTTAGTATAAGAAAGGATATAATAGAGGTACTTAGTAAAGGATATAGTATAGATTATATATTAATCAAGTAGTTAATTAAGGTATTGATTAATATAAATATTAGGTACGAAATCCTAGGTCTAGATAGGCGTACTAGTAATGTTTATATAGGACGATATCTAATTAAGTACTCGATTAATAGCTTATATTTAATAGTCTACTAGACTATTAGACTCTTAGATATATAGAAAGAGATAGAGGGAATAGATCTCCTATCCTTTATCTAGAGCTTTCTAGCTATTAGTAATATCTATAAGGTAGCCTAAATAGTAAAGCTACTAGATATACTATTATATATAGATAGCGATTAACTCTAGATAAGATAGCTAGCTACGTTCTCGATATTAGATCTCTATCGCTATCGTTTCCTCTAATATACTAAGAGGACTATAGAGATTATCTTAAGCTATAATTAAGATATTAGTTAAGCTACTCTATAAGTCTATCGATAGGGTAACCTATTAAGATAGTATAACCGATAGCCTTCTTAGTAACTCTAGATTAGATAGCTAACTACGCTTCTAGTAATAGGCCTATAGAGCTATTAGATCCTCGAACGTATAGAGAGAAGTAGGATAATAAGTATCTACTATCCTTTATCTATAGCTTTCTATCTATTAGTAATTTCTATAAAATAGCCTAAATAGTAAAGCTATTAGATATATCTCTATATATAGATAGCGATTATTAGTAGTTCTAGATAAGATAGCTACCTATATCCTTAGTATTAGACCTCTATTACTACTATATCCTCGAATATAGAGAGGAGTAGAAAGGTAAGGATCCGTTTCCCTTTCTTTCCTTCCTTTCTCTCTTTACCTTACTCGAATCCTATAAGAAGTAGTAAGGATAGACGTAAGGTAGACTAATACTATATTTATATCGAGAAATTATCTATACTAAACGATATCTATAGTAGAGCTAGAGGTACTACTAGAGGTACTAAGCTAGTAGACTAGAAGCTAAAGATATTTCTTAACTAGGATAAAGAGGAGTATTATATTCTACGTCTTCTATATAGATATTAGTAAGTTTATAATAGAAGCTAAATAGCGAAGGATCGATATCCTTTATAATAGTAGTATATAGTCTCTATTCTAGTAGCTCTACGCTAGATAACTAACTACGTCTTTAGTATTAGATCTATATAGCTACTATATTCTCCTCTATAGAGAGAGATAGGAAGGTAAGTATCTATCCTCCTTTATCTTAGTCGAATCCTATAAGGAGTAGTAAGGATAGACGTAAGATAGACTAATACTATATCTATATTAAGAAATTATCTATACTAATATCTATAGTAGAGTTAGAGATACTACTAGAGATACTAAGCTAGTAGACTAGAAGCTAAAGATACTTCTTAACTAGAATAAAGAGAAGTAGTAGATTCTATATCTTCTATATAGATATTAGTAAGTTCGCAATAGAGAACGAGTAGTAAAGAATCGATATCCTTTATAGTAGTAGTATATAGTCTCTATTCTAGTAGCTCTATACTAGGCAATTAACTATATTTCTAGTATTAGATCTCTATAGCTACTATATTCTTAACTATAGAGAGAAATAGGAAAGTAAATATCTATCTTTCTTTACCTTAGTTAGATCCTATAAGAAGTAGGAAGAATAGGCGTAAGATAGACTAATACTATATCGATATCGAGAAATTATCTATATTAATATCTCTAGTAGAGCTAGGAATACTACTAGAGGTACTAAGCTAGTAGGCTAGAAGCTAAAGATACTTCTTATCTAGAGTAAAGTACTTTAGACTAGATAGCTAATAAGACTACTAGTATAAGATCTATACTACAATCGTATCTTACTTATATATAGGAAGGGGTAGAAGAATAGGAATCTACTATCCTTTACTAAGTACAATCCTAAGTATAGTTAGTTATAGAGAAATAGAAGTCTACTAATATTTACTAAGTAGAACCTAAATTACTCTAGAGTAACGAACGAATAGTAATAAGTCTCTATTACGTAAGCGCGATTAGATACGTCTAAACATTATTAGTAGAATAAGACGTCTTATTAGAAGGAAACCGACGTCTCTATCTCTATAAGCTAACTAGATATATAGATAGATAGATAATTTATTTCGCTATTCTAGAGCTATCTAGCCTATATAGGTTATAGCTATATAGTATCTAAGAAGGAAAACAAGTATATATAAAGAATCCCCTACCTCTAGTTTATATTCTTTCTTTCTACTAGTAGGCCCTATAGTTAGTATACTAGTATCTAGATACTATCTTTATAATATCTATTCTTAGCGTTCTTCTAGTCCTTTCCTTTCCTCCTTTAGGCTATCCTTTATATCTAGCTCTCTACTTCCTCTATAAGTCTAAATTAGGATAGAAATTCCCTTTCTTTAATCTACCTTACTATATTCTTTATAGTTTTTCTATTCTAGAGTATTTTAAGGTATATCTTTATAGCTACCTACCTTCTCTAGTTCTCCCTTCTACTAGCCTAGTCTAGGAATACTAGGAGTATATATTAGATATTCTAGGATATATATCTATATTCGTAGTATAGGTTATTATCTTCTAGGACTCCCCTTCTATATAGGTATACTCTAAGCTTAATATACTTAGACCTAATCTAGTTTATAATACTACTTTTAGCCCTTATTAGGCCTTAGTAGATCCTTTAGTTTCCTAGATACTATCTCTAGTAGGCTCTAGTTCTTCTTCTTAGTAGAACTATATTCTACTTCTTTTCCTATAGCTTAGCTAAATACTATCTTTAGTTTCTCTTTAGTTAGAGTCTTAATTCTATATTTAGATACTTCTATTAGTATTTCCTATTTAGCTAACTTTAGGATTTAGTCTTAGGCTATATATTCCCTACTCTTATAGACTACTTTTTCTACTATAGTTAGGCTTAGTAGTTACTAGTTTACTTAGTATACTATATCCCTACTTCTAGAATATACTCTAGGATAGGGGATAATCCTATTTCTAGCTCTAGAACTTCTATAGGGATAGATTTGTAGATATCTATAATCTTCTTTAGGTAGGCTACTTAT
>LFZO01001254.1:0-10557 GCA_001578225.1 Pseudocercospora musae | reverse complement strand
ATTAGCTTAGTTACTATAAAGCCTATAGGCTTTCAAGATCTAAAAGGATTATATTAAGAAAGCTAAGAAAGGTCCGAGACTATATACTAGATAAAATTTACTTTAATATAATAGGCCCTATTACTCTACTAGATATCTATAGCTACTAGCCTATCCTCCTATTAACTAAAACAAAAGTTAAGGTAAGATAGGAAAGAGTTGTAAAGAACAAGTTAGAATACCTAAAACTTATTAATAATTAGATAAATATAGTATTTTACTAGTATAGTAAGAGACCTAAGCTATTCTTCTCTAATAGAGGAGAAGAATTTAATAATAAAGAGCTAATAAGGTTAGCTAAGATCTAAGGATACAAGTAGGATTTCTCTATACTATATATCCCTAAACAAAATAGTATTATAGAATTATTAAACAAGGTTATCCTAACTAAAGCATAGTTAATAATAATAGACTTAGGAATACCTAAAGACCTCTAGAGCTATACTATAATCTATTTAATATAGCTAATAATTAAATTAGCTAACTTAGAGATAAAGTAGATTCCTCTTATCTATCTAGAAAAAGAGATAAAAGAGGATATATTAGGAATTAATCTATTAAAAGTTAGGAGATTTAGCTATAAAGCCTATAAGTATATTGACTAGATTATTAAGTTAAGGAAGTTTGTACTAAGGATATATATCTACTAGAACATTGGGTTTTAGAACAATCTATTAATTAACTATCTTCTATAGAGGATAGTATAGGATATAAGAACAAGCAAGTTTAAGTATAATATTAGGTTTATACTATATATCTCGTTCTATATAGACTAGATCTATAGCTAAGAAATTGAAAAGGCTAAAAGAAATCTAATAAACTTAATCCTATAATAGAGTAGTAGCTAACTAATATTTAAGATTGTCTTAGATAATCTAGATAAGATTAGGGACCTAAGTAATCCTTAGCTATTTACTAAAGACTAGAATATAACTAGTATAGGAGGACTATTAAGTAATCCAAATGTAAGCTTAGTACTATAGCCTCTAATATAAGAAGATTAAGCTATAGATAGCCCCTAATAGCCTTAAGGAGAGCAAATATAGCCTAGCTAGTAGTATACTCTATTAATAAGTCTATAAGAGGAAGACTCTTAGCTAGCTTAAGGATAGTAGATATTAGTAAATAAAAATCTAGATAAAAATTAGACATTAGTAGATAACAATAAGCCGCCTAGAAGTAGGCTAACCTAGGTAATAGATAGTAGTTAAGTAGTAGAGTATTATAATCCAATGCCTCCCTCTAATATATAACTAATAATTAGTAAAGGAAAAAGTAGCTATTCTCTAATAGTTTTAGGTATAGAGATTATAATAACTAAGACTATAAGAACTAAACCTAGCCCTATATCTATAATAATATTATTAAGAGGAAGAAAAGTTAAAAAACATAACTATAAATCCCTATATATAGGTCGCTTTTTAGCTAGTATAATAGCTATAGTACTTTAGGAAAATCTCTTAAAAGTAGCTATAAAGTATATATTAAAGAAAAGGAAGATAAAGAAGCCTAGTAATAGTAAGCTAGTTACTTTAAACTAAATATTGAATAGTAAAGATACTTAACTATAGAGGTAAGCTATTATTAATAAGTTGAAATTACTTACAAAACAATAAGCCCTTATCTAGATTAAAGCTAATTAACTCCTTAAGGGAAGAAAGCTGTTAAGAGGAAGATAGGTCTAGAAGATTAAACGCCTCCCTAATAGTATAGTTAAAAAGTATAAGGCTAGGTATATAGCTAAAGGATTTACCTAAAGAAAGGGTATTAATTATAAGTATACTTTTCTACCAATACTAAGGACTATAACAAGTAGGTTCTACCTAGGATTAGTAGTAGCCTTAGGGTTAAAAAGATACTAAGTAGATATTTAGACTATATTTCTTAAACCTAAGATTAATAAGCTAAACTTTATATTAGTCCTAGAGGGTTTATACCTTATTAGAAAGAATCTAGAAGAATTCCTATACGTTAAAGTTAGGAAAGGACTTTATAGGATAAAGCAATTAGTATTCCTATAGTACTATAATACTATAGATACTTTAAGAAGCCTTAGACTTAAGGTAATAAGGAGTAATAGCTATCTCTTTATTAGAAAAGGAATTATAGTTATCCTTTAGATTAATAATTTCTAGATCTTTAGAAGAAACTAGAAGGATATTAATAAGCTTATTAATAGTCTAAGAAAGAAATATACTATTAAGATTATTAAGACTAACCTATTCCTTAGTCTTACTATCTAAGAAGACTAGAACTTCCTAAAGGTATCTTAGAAGTATTATACTCTTAAGAAACTAAAGAAGTATAGACTTAATAAGTACAAGTCTATTAAGTATCTACTTAATAAGCTACTATATACATTTGATAGAGAATGTATAGTAGTAGACTATAAACTCTTTAATAAATTCATTAGAGGGCTCTAATGGCTTTTAAATTAGATAAGACTAGATATTACTATATCTATAAACTACCTTGCTAGGTTTCTTTCAAATCCTAGACCTAGACATGTTAATATAGCTAAACATATCTAGAAGTATATTACTAGAATACCTAAAAAGTGCCTAGTATTTGAGAAGGATAGTACTACTAAGTTAGGATTAGAGATGTGTCTTAAAGCTTTTATATAGATCTACTCTAATACTAATTTTGCTACTAACCTAGGTATAGCTAGATTAGTTTTAGGATTCCTAGTACTTATGTCTAGAGCACTAGTTATCTAGAGATTATAGCTTTAGAAGGAGGTTATCTAGTTAAGTACTAAAGCTAAATATGTTTCTCTAAATAAAGTAGTAAGAGAACTTAAATAGCTTAGGAATCTCTTAGAAGAAATTAAGGGATTTACTAGTCTCTCTATAAAGTATATAACAATTAAGATTAATAACTAGTTAGTAATCTACCTTATAGAGAACTATATAAATTTAGGGAGAAGTAGATATACTAACCTAAGAAATTACTACTATAGAGAATAGTTTAATAAGAATAATATTAGGATTAAATATATTAATATCTACTATTAAATAGCTAACTATCTAATAAAGCTAAGGTTAAATAACTAAATCCTCTAAAGTAGAATTCTCTAAGTTATTTGTTTAGAATTTCATTTATTCTAGAACTAGAAGACAAACTTAATATATTTATTAGTATTTTATTAAAATTAATCTTAAAACTAAGTATAGAGCTTTTTAGCCTAGGTATTATCTAATAACCTAGACTCTAAACTAAAATACTAGGAAACAAACTAAGCCTAGTATAATTTTTAAATCCTCTCTAGTATAACTAAACTAAACCCTAGTAACTAACTATAATTAAGGATAGCAATATCTACTATCTCTAAAAGTAGAACTATTAGTAAACCTTCTATAAAAATTAGATTTAATATACCGAATAGTATAGTATATACGCTAGATCTTATTATATCTAATTAATACCTTACCTTATATATTGTTTATATAGTACTAGTAAGGAGGAGTCTACTATATAATACTAGTACTTGCTTTAGCTAAAAGGCTAGGTAGGTAGTTAATATAGCTACTTATATTAATAGAATCCTAGCTATTAAATCTAGGATACTAGACTAAAGGAATTAGATTACTAGTAGTATTATTAAAGAAGCCTATCTACTAAGAGGATACCTTTATAGGCTAACTAATACTATTACTATAGTTCTAGGCCTTAAGTATCTATTAGTACTAGTTAAGTTTAACCTTACTTAAATAAAATCTAGAGATAAAACTAGTATTAACTATAGCCTTGAGCTAACTATTAGTTATATTTATAGTAGCTATAATAGATCCTATTAAGGTTAGTAAGGATCCCTATGATAGCTAATATCTAGCTTACGTTATATAGGAATTTTTAAAGAGTTAGAAGAGATATAACCTAGTCTAAATAACAAGCAAATTGCTTAATATTACTAGAGTTAGTATAGAAAGAAGAAAGTCAAGTTTAGCCTTAAAGGTTAAAGAACTTATAAGTACTAAGGTTAAGGATATAAGGTGTCTATACTTAAGCTATTTAGTAAATATATAACTACTTAAAGAAGTAAAAGAAAGTATAGGAATAATCTAACTTAGTTAAGTAAGCTAATAGACTATAAGAGCCTAAGGGAAGTAAAGAAGTAACTAATCTAAGGACAATAAGGATACTAATCTAAGGTTAGGAACTAACTAGAGTTAAGCTAAAGGAGCTTATAACCTTTATTTAAGTATAAGCTAAAGTATATATAGTATATAAAGCTACTAAAGTAAAAGGCAATTAGTAAACTTATAAGTAACTATTAACTAGCTAACTAAAGGGAAGTATTATATATTAGTTAGTATACTAAGGTAATAGGGGAGGACTAATAATAGGTAGCCTTTAAGGGTACTAATTTAGGACTATTATTATAGACTTATTTAGTCTATTATAGACTAACTTAGTATTACTAATAAGAATATATAAAGGTTAACTAGTTAGCTATCTTCTATATTTTATGCAATTTAGTAGGCAAATTACAAATGTCTCGATCTATACTATCAATTTACAATATTATCGTAGCTAATATATTATATAGTAAGCTCTTCCTTACGTACAACCGAGACTATTACCCCTACCCTTCGGATCTTGCGCTATTTAATCTCGGGACTATCGCTATATATTACGCCTTCGAAAGTAGAATCGGATCGCTACCTTACTTAGACTAGTACGACTTCCTTATCCGACGTATTATTAGTAGTAACTCTTAGTTGCGTCTAGTTTATAAGAACTATCTAATATGCGGTAAGCTTAAGATTGTACCGTTTGAAAGCTTAATACTACTTTAGACCTTTAACGACCTAAGTACGAAAGATAGTAGTAATTAGGAGACTATCTCTCTACTACTACTAAATTTCATTAATAGGTTCGTATTATAAATTAATAGTATAGACCGAGATATTCGTGAATTGCCTACTAAATTGTATAAACTATAGAAGGTAGCTAACTACTTAACCTTTATATATTCTTATTAGTAACCCTAAGTTAGTCTATAATAGACTAAATAAGTCTATAATAGTAACCCTAAATTAGTACTATTAAAGGCTACCTATTATCGGTCCTCCCCTATTACCTTAGTATACTAACTAATATACAACACTTCCCTTTAGTTAGTTAGTTAACAATTACTTATAAGTTTGCTAATTGCCCTTTACTTTAGTAGCTTTATATACTATATATGCTTTAGCTTATACCTTAATAAAGGTTATAAGCTCCTTTAGCTTAACTCTAGTTAGTTCCTAACCTTAGATTAGTGTCCTTATTGTCCTTAGATTAGTTACTTCTTTACTTCCTTTAGGCTCTTATAGCCTACTAGCTTGCTTGACTAAGTTAGATTGTTCCTATACTTTCCTTTACTTCTTTAAGTAGTTATATATTTACTAAATAGCTTAAGTATAGACACCTTATATCCTTAACCTTAGTACTTATAAGTTCTTTAACCTTTAAGGCTAAACTTGACTTTCTTCTTTCTATACTAACTCTAGTAATATTAAGCAATTTGCTTGTTATTTAGACTAGGTTATATCTCTTCTAACTCTTTAAAAATTCCTATAAAGGTAAGCTAGATGTTAGCTATTATAGGGATCCTTACTAATTATAATAGGATTTATTATAGCTACTATAAACATGACTAATAGTTAGCTCTAGGCTATAGTTAATACTACTTTTGTCTCTAGATTTCATTTAAGCAAGGTTAACCTTAACTAGTATTAATAGATACTTGAAGCCTAGAACCGTAGTAATAGTATTAGTTAGCCTATAAAGCTATCTTCTTAGTAGATAGGCTTCTTTAACAATACTACTAGTAACCTAATTCCTTCGGTCTAGTATCCTAGATTCAATAGCTAGGGTTCTATTAACATAAGTAGCTATATTAACTACCTACCTAGCCTTTTAGCTAAAGCAAGTACTAGTATTGTATAGTAGACTCCTCCTTACTAGTACTATATAAACAATACATAGGGTAAGGTATTTATTAGATATAATAAGATCTAGCTTACAAACGTAGCTAGTAATACTTTCTTTTACAATACCTATATTAATAATAGATAGGGACTTTAGTATAGCCGTTATAGTACTTCTAGATACTAGTTAACTCCTCGTTCTTAGTTAGCTTACTTAAGGGCTAATTCGGTTAGGTCTCAAGGCTCAAGTAGTATACTAGGACCGAATATAGTTATTATTAATCGAGCTTAGGAGATCTTTATTAGTAGAGATAGTTTATAGTATAGATAGATTATTATTAACTTTAACCATTTATTAAGGAATAGTAATAGTAAGGTAATAGAGACTACATACTATACTATTTAGCGTATTGAATCCGATTTTTACTAGAGGTTTACTAATAGTTCTACTTTTAGAGATAGTAGGTACTACTATCCTTAATTATAGTTAGTTAGTTTAGTTGTACTAGAGAAGATCTAAAAACTATACTAGGCTTAGTTTGTTTCCTAGCATTTTAGTTCAGAGCCTAGGTTGTTAAATAATACCTAGGCTAAAAAGTTCTATACTTGGTTTTAAGATTAATTTTAATAAAATACAAATAAATATATTAAGTTTATCTTCTAGTTCTAGAACAAATGAAATTCTAAAGAAATGACTTAGAGAATCCTACTTTAAAGGATTTAGTTATTTAACCTTAACTTTATTAGGTAGTTAGCTATTTAATAGTAGGTATTACTATTTAATAGTAGGTATAACCCTAATATTGCCCTTATTAAACTATTCCCTATAGTAGTGATTTCTTAGATTAGTATACCTACTTCTCCCTAAATTTGTATAGTTTTCTATAAGATAGATTACTAACTAGTTATTAACATTAATTGTTATATACTTCATTAAGAGACTACTAAATCTCTTAATTTTATCTAAAACATTCCTAAGCTATCTAAGCTCCCTTACTACTTTATTTAGAAAAACATATTTAGCCTTAGTACTTAACTAGACAACCTCCTTCTAAAGCTATAATCTCTAGATAACTAGTGCTCTAGACATAAGTACTAGGAATCCTAAAACTAATCTAGCTCTACCTAGGTTAGTAGCAAAATTAGTATTAGAGTAGATCTATATAAAAGCTTTAAGACATATCTCTAATCCTAACTTAGTAGTACTATCCTTCTTAAATACTAGGCACTTTTTAGGTATTCTAGTAATGTACCTCTAAATATGTTTAGCTATATTAATATGTCTAGGTCTAGGATTTAAAAGAAACCTAGCAAGGTAGTTTATAGATATAGTAATATCTAGTCTTATCTAATTTAAAAGCTATTAGAGCCCTCTAATGAATTTATTAAAGAGTTTATAGTCTACTACTATACATTCTCTATCAAATGTATATAGTAGCTTATTAAGTAGATACTTAATAGACTTACACTTGTTAAGTCTATACTTCTTTAGTTTCTTAAGAGTATAATACTTCTAAGATACCTTTAGGAAGTTCTAGTCTTCTTAGATAGTAAGACTAAGGAATAGGTTAGTCTTAACAATCTTAATAGTATACTTCTTTCTTAGACTATTAATAAGCTTGTTAATATCCTTCTAGTTTCTTCTAAAGATTTAGAAATTATTAATATAAAGGATAACTATAATTCCTTATCTAATAAAGAGATAGCTATTACTTTTTGTTGCCTTAAGTCTAAGGCTTCTTAAAGTGTCTATAGCATTATAGTACTATAGGGATACTAATTGTTTTATCCTATAAAGTCCTTTTCTAACTTTAACGTATAGGAATTCTTCTAGATTCTTTCTAATAAGGTATAAACCCTCTAGGGCTAATATAAAGTTTGGCTTATTAATTTTGGGTTCAAGAAATGTACTCTAGATATCTACTTAGTATCTTTTTAACCCTAAGGCTACTACTAGTCCTAGGTAGAACCTACTAGTTGTAGCTCTTAGTATTAGTACAAAAGTGTACTTATAATTAATACCCTTTCTTTAGGTAAATCCTTTAGCTATATACCTAGCCTTATACTTTTCAACTATGCTATTAGGGAGGCGTTTAATCTGTTAGACCTATCTTCCTCTTATTAGCTTTCTCTCCTTAGGGAGTTAATTAGCTTTAATCTAGATAAGGGCTTATTATTTTGTAAGTAATTTCAACTTATTAATAATAGCTTACCTCTATAGTTAAGTATCTTTACTATTCAATACTTAGTTTAAAGTAACTAGCTTACTATTACTAGGCTTCTTTGCCTTCTTTTTCTTTAATATATACTTTGTAGCTACTTTTAGGAGATTTTCCTAAAGTGTTATAGCTATTATACTAGCCGAAAGGCGACCTATATACAAACTTTTTATAGTTGTAGCTTTTAACTTTTCTTCCTCTTAATAATATTATTATAGATATAGGGCTAGGTTCGGTTCTTCTAGTCTTAGTTATTGTAGTCTCTATACCTAAAACTATTAGAGAATAGCTACTTTTTCCTTTACTAGTTATTAATTATAGATTAAAGGGAGGCATTAGATTATACTACTCTACTACTTAACTACTATCTATTATCTAGGTTAGCCTACTTCTAGGCGGCTTATTGTTATCTACTAATATCTAATTTTTATCTAGACTTTTATTTACTAATATCTACTCCCCTTTCGCTAGCTAGGAGTCTTCCTCTTATAGACTTATTAATAGAGTATACTACTAGCTAGGCTACATTTGCTCCCCTTAAGGCTATTAGGGGCTATCTATAGCTTAATCCTCTTGTATTAGAGGCTATAGTACTAAGCTTGTATTTAGATTACTTAATAGCCTTCCTATACTAGTTATATTTATATTCTAGTCTTTAGTAAATAGCTAGGAATTGCTTAGGTCCCTAATCTTATCTAGATTATCTAAGACAATCTCAAATATTAGTTAGCTACTACTCTATTATAGGATTAAATTTATTAGATCTCTTTTAGCCTTTTCAATTTCTTAGCTATAGGTCTAGTCTTTATAGAATAAGACATATAGTATAAACCTAATATTATACTTAAACTTGTTTGTTCTTGTATCCTATACTATCCTCTATAGAAGGTAGTTAATTAATAAATTGTTCTAAAACCTAATGTTCTAGTAGATATATATCCTTAGTACAAACTTCCTTAACTTAATAACTTAGTTAATATACTTATAGGCTTTGTAACTAAATCTCCTAACTTTTAATAGATTAATTTCTAATATACCCTATTTTATTTCCCTTTCTAGATAGATAAGAGGAATCTACTTTGTTTCTAAGTTAGCTAACCTAATTGTTAGCTATATTGAATAGATTATAGTATAGCTCTAGAGGTCTTTAGGCATTCCTAAGTCTATTATCATTAACCGTACTTTAGTTAGGATAACCTTGTTTAATGATTCTATAACCCTATTTTGTTTAGGGATATATAGTATAGAAAAATCCTATTTGTATCCTTAGATCTTAGCTAACCTTATTAGCTCTTTATTATTAAATTCTCCTTTCCTATTAGAGAAGAATAGCTTAGGTCTCTTACTATATTAGTAAGATACTATGTTTATCTAATTATTAATAAGTTTTAGGTATTCTAACTTATACTTTATAAATCTACCCTATCTTATCTTAACTTTTGTATTAGTTAATAGGAGGATAAACTAGTAGCTATAGATATCTAGTAGAGTAATAGGGCCTATTATATTAAGGTAAATTTTATCTAGTATATAGTCTAGGACCTTTCTTGGCTTTCTTAATATAATCCTTTTAGATCTTGAAAGCCTATAGGCTTTATAGTAACTAAGCTAATTAGTATCTAGATACTCTAGACTAATACAATTAGTATTATTCTTTATGATATTTAGGATAGTACTACTAACATATCTAAGTCTTTAGTGAATTCTATTAGTATTAGCCTTTGGTTTACTAACTATAGGTACTATTAGTAGATTATACTTAATAGACTTCTTCCCTCCTACCCTTATAGGGGCTAGTAGAATAATTAATATATTCTTTAAGATAGGAACCTTACTCCTAGTCCTTATTTCACTAATAACCTTACTATCTAAATTTCTAATAGTTTTACTAGGTCTATAGAAGTAATAACTAAGTTCCTTATAGACATTATCTATACAAATTAGATTAATATCTAATTTAGGTAAATAAAGGGCATTCTTGTAGAGTATGTCTATCTTCTTTCCCTTATAATCTAGCTAAATTAGGATATCTCTAACTACTATTAGCCTTTAGGAGCTAACTACTTAGGAGAATTTTGTAGGCTCTAGGAGCCTCCTAGGATTCCTAAACTAGGACTTGTTATTAAACATTATGAATAAGGTACCTATATCCTATAGAAGTATTTTCTTAATAAGTAGAGTCTTAGTTAAGGCTATAATACTAGTAGTACTTTAGGGGTTAGCTACAAAAGTAGTACTTAAATAGTAACTCCTACTTTCCTAACCTTTATTATTATTACTATCTTCCTTATTATTATCCTTAGTAGTAGCTATAGAAGCCTTCTTCTTTAGCTTCCTATCCTTCTTAGGCTTCTTACCCTTCTTAGACTTCTTACTATCTT
>LFZO01001253.1:0-10558 GCA_001578225.1 Pseudocercospora musae | reverse complement strand
GTATAGCTTTCTACTTAAGTATATATAGGAGCCTTTTATGGGAGACATTGTTAAAGGCTCCTAAGATGTTAAGGGAGAGGAGGGTTGCTACCTAGTTTTGACTATAGTACTAGATATGCTTAATCTGTTCTATGATTAGTTCCATGGCTATTAGTATTAACCTTTTCTTTCTTCCTCCTATTTAGCCTTTAGGAAGGATGTTCCTTTCCTTAACAAAGGTTGTTAGCCTTTTAGTAACAATCTTCTCTAGTACCTTACCTATTATGTTGAGTAGGGCTATTAGTCTATAGGCTTTAAGCTGTGTATAGTCCTCCTTCTAGGGCTTCCTTAGCACTACTATTAGGGATTTCCTAAATGGTCTTAGGTAGTGTCCTAATGCTAGGCTTTATATAAAGATATTAGCTAGTACTAGGGCTAGCTCCTTATTGTATGCTTTTAGAAGTTTGTTATAGATCTTGTCTTCTCCTAGTACCTTGTTACCTAATATTTTCTTTAGGATCCTTTCTATAGTTTCAGGTTTGACCTAGGTGTCTCTTAGTGTATCTAGTAGTAGAGTCTCTAGTTCTTTCTCCCTTATGTCTAATAGGTCTACTTGTACTTTTCCGTAGAAGAAGTGTTAGCCTAGGGCTCTTGCTTTCCCTTCCATTGTAGTCTATATTTGCCCTTATTAGTCCTTAATGTCCGGGAATTGTAGTAGTATATCCTTTTCCTATTTAGGTTTCCTTGCCTATTTAGCTATCCTCTACATCTCCTCTAGTTTCTTCGTAATTATTCCTATTATAGATCTCTATTCTTGTATCTTGTCTTTCTTAATCTAGGTCTTCTTTTCCTAGTAGGCCTTGTTGTAGTTGTCCTATGCTTCCTAGGTATAGGTTTGTATCTACTGCCTCCTAGCCTTCCTTGCTACTTTGACTTTCCTTGTACACTTACTAGTCTAGTATAGTTACTAGTATAGTGAATGTCTCTTTACTAGGGTGTACTTTTTAGCTACCTATCTTAGGATTCCTATTAGTTCTTCTACCGCCTTATCGATGTCCTCTAGCTTTGGTAGGTACTTTGTTAAGAGTTCTTCTAGTTTTGGGTCCATTTCTAGTTCCTCCCTAATCCTATCCTATTAGGCCCCCTTCTAGTTAAGCTTTTCCTCTAGTTCCTATTCCTAGTTAGCCTAGACATTTAGCTCAACCTATACTAGGAAGTAGTCTAATGATTCTTCTAGTTCCTAGTTAACCCTATATCTTGTAATCCTATTCCTAATCTAATGTAATGCAAAGTATAGGTCTAGTATACTACTACTTCCTCTTGCCTCCTAGGTAACCAATCCCTTTAGGATAACAATTTCTATTCCTTCCCTCTCCAACATGTCGATTAGCCTTCCTACTAGGAAGTAGTGAGCTAGGGTAAAGTCTAAGCCCTAGAGGGGGTAGTAAAGGTTGAAATCTCTAAGTAGGACTTAGTAGGTGTTCCCCTAGATAACTCTAGGTATTCTTTCTAGGGTTTTTAGTTAGGTACTACTCCTTGAGTCTAGTAGTGGGTTATATATGTAGTAGACTTGGAGTATACCTTGGGATGTTTCTATTTAAACTAATGTTAGGTCCCTATCCTCTTGTAGTATGGCCTACTAGGTTTCTATAGCTATCTCCTTACTAATGTAGATGTATGTCCTTAGGGCTCCCTAGTTGTAGATAATTGGGTAGTATCTTAGGTCTTTAACAGTTGCTAGTCTCTTTGTGTATAGGTTGAGCTAGGGCTCCTAGATTGCAATAATGTAATGTTCTTTTAGGTTCAGTGCTTAAAGGAAGCTCCTCTATACCTTATCTTTGCTCTTGTTAACATTGTACTATATAATGTTTAGTACTGTTATACTATTTATTAGGTTTCATCTATATCGTTTCCCTATAGGTTTTCCTTTAGCCTTTCCTTACTTTAAACTAGTATTTGACTAAGTTTCTTCTACCCTACTTCCTTTCCTATAATGTTAAGGTATCTTAGTCTCCCTAGTTGCTAGTAGCTCTCTAGTACTAGTAAGGCCCTAAATGTAAACCTATTATCTTGTCTTAACCTCTTTTGTAGTACCTAGCTAGGTTGCCTCTACGCCTAGCTACCCTAGCTTGTTGTATATCTTGTTAGTGTATTAACTCTAGCTTCCTTTGCCTTCCTAGCTACCTGTATTCTTACTAGGCATTCCTTTACCTAAGAGGGGTGTTTTTTAGTATAGTATGCGTATCTTGCTTCCCCTTTGTATACTTTGTATTCTTTAACCTAGTAGTCCCCTACACAATAGGAGTAGGTATTGGTTGTCTTTGTATACTTGGCTACTAAGTGTCTATAGTACTAACATTTGAAGCACTGTATTATCCTATAGTTGCTTCTATGTACCTCCGTTTCTAATCTTTCAAAGTCCTAGAATAGCCCTTAGTCTAGTACTATATTAGCTTGCTCTATACTCCCTATCTAGATAATTAGGGAGGACTGCTTCTTGGTCTCTTCGATTTTCCTTTTAATCTATGCTACCTTTATAATCTTTAGGCCTAGGTATGTAGCTTGGTTTTGTCTCTATAGGTTTCCGATATCCTATTCTTCCTTAAAGCTCCTTGTTATGCTATAGGCTATAATTATGAACTACTGTTAGGAGACCTTTATAGTTTTCCCTATCTTGGTTGTCTATTCTTTTTGTGTTTCTAGTTTCTTTTTGTCCTACTCCTAGGCTATAAATAGCTTGATTACCCCCTTCCCTTCGTTCCTAGCCCCAATAACCTCCTTAACTACGATTCTTTCTATAATCTCTTTCCCTAAGAGTCCTTGGATTTCCTTCTACTCTTATAGGTCCGTAATGTAGACTCTAACTACTGTCCTCGGGGGTTTTAGCGCCTCCTAACTCGCTACTACTGCCTAGGTACGGTAGTTTGGGCTTGTCTCTTATTGTTTCTTTGTAATCTTTGCTACAGCTATATTAGCTACCTTCGTAATCATGTAGCTTGCCTAGTTATGGATTGCTTTTAGTCCTCTAAGGAGCTCTAAGATTATTATCTTGTATGCCCTCTTAGGGGTTTTCCTATCTTCTGCCTTTAGTACCTCCTCTGCCTTAGTATATAGTACTTTCCATTCGTCCTCCCTCCCTTCCTAACTGTTTTCCCTTCGTCTCTAATTGTTCGCTACCATTAGTAGCATATATATGCGTTTACTCTAAACATATCCTTCTATAGATATACTAGAGTAACTAGATAGGCTAGCTAAGGAAATATTGAATAGGATCTAGGAAATAGTTAAGGCCTTTATACTAGAGAGAAAACTATCTAATATTAGTAGCCCTACTAGACTAAAGAGTATAGATAAAGGATTAAAGCTATAAGGAGGGCTAGGAGGAAATAGATATAACACTATACTAAGGAAGTATAAAGGGCCTATACTAAGGCATATTAGGCTAAAAAGACCTAGATAAGAAAGGATAAGATAATTAAATAGAGGACAATAGTAGGCAATATTACCTTAGACCCTACAAAGATATAGAAACTAGGATAGTAGGCTAGAAAGCTAGGGATAGAAAGAATAAGGTAAGTATAAATACTAGATATTAAGGATAGGATAGGAGTAGTATATAATATAGATAAAACTAGAGCTAAGATACTAGGAGACTTCTTCTTCCTACTACTAGTCTAGGCGGACCTATCTAATATAGAAGGGACTATTTATCTAGAACTATACTAGTTAGATCTAGTAGTTATAAGAGAGAAAGTAGAGAGAGCAATTAAGATACTAAAGAGCTATAAGGCCCTAGGGCTAGACAAACTAGTTAATAAAGTAATTAAGGCCCTAGAAGAGAGCCTATAGCCCCTCCTACTTAGGCTCTTTATAGCTTATATTAAGATAGAATACTACCTAAGATAGTATAAGGAATCTATTATAGTAGTACTTAGGAAGCTATAGAAGGAGGACTATACCTAACTAAAGTTATATAGACTAATTATACTACTTAATACTATAGGAAAACTCCTAGAAAGGATTATAGTAGATAGGATTATAGCTCTTTTAGAAAACATAATATACTACTAGAGACTTAGATAGGGGAAAGGAAAGCAAGGTCTATACTAATAGCTATAGAGCTACTAATAGAATAGATCTATACTATCTAGGAAAAGAAAGATAAGCTAGCCTTACTACTATAGTCTATTACTAGATATCTCTAGAGCTTTTAATAATATTTCCTATAAGAGACTCCTATATATTATAAGATAGAAAGGACTCCTAGGATAGATAGTTATATTTATAGGAACCTTTCTATAGGAAAGGATAACTAGAATACAATTAGGGTAATACTTATTAGAACTAAGAGTAACTAGGACTAGTATCCTATAAGGATCCCTACTATTACTAATCCTCTTCCTACTATTTATATTAGACCTCCTCCTATAGCTAAAGATAAATAACTCCTTAGCCTTAGGCTTTATAGATAATACAAATATCCTAATATAGTTAGGTAATATAGAAATAAACTATAGGATACTAGAAGAAATATATAGAATATATAAGGAATAGGCTAAGAAATATAGTACAAAGCTTATACTAGAGACGTATAGACTTATCTACTTTATAAGATATAAGAAAAGACATAATATAACTATATTAGTTAATATCTAAGGCTATAAGATATAATCTTTACTATTAGTAAGAATACTAGGTATCTAGCTTAACCCTAGGCTAAGATAGATTATAGGGCCTATAAATAAAGAGATCTATAAGTAGAGTAGAGGCAAATAAGGCCTCTATCGATAGATTAATATTAATATAGAGAGCTATATTCGAGAAAGCAAGAATAATATATAAAGCTATTATAAAGCTAGCTCTTCTCTATAGCTACTAAATTTAGGGAGGGAATAGAAAGGACAAAACTATAACTAAGGAATAAGGCAAATAGCTTAACTAGGTCTAAGTAGCCTATCTAAAGAAGGTTATAGATATCTATAAATCTACTCCTATAGAAGTTCTAGAGCTAGAAATAGGATTATCCTCTATCCTAGAGTATATTTTAGAAGTAAGAATATAGTATACTAAACAAATTAGTAACTACTAAGCCTAAACTATAGTAGAAAAAGTATTCTATAAGATTAGGAGATATATAGCCTAGGACTAAATCCTAAAGTTAGCTAAATAGGAAATACTAGAGGAAGTATCTAAATACAAAATTAAGACCTTAACTAAAGAGAAACTAAAGGTAGCCTTAATAGCCGAATAGATAGTATCTAAGCTATAGGAAAAGAAGTAGAATACGGCCCTACTAAGAAGAAGAACTAGACTCTAGAGCCTAGTAGAGGTAGTACCTAGGAAACTAAAAGATCTAATAAGGTCTAATAAGGGCTAAAAGTAGTATTACTATCTAGATTAGGTCTAAGTATATTAGGCTTAGAGTATACCTATATAGAAGAAGAGTCCTAGAAGTTAATAACCTAAGCTACTAATATAGATACCTATCCTAGAATATCTAATATATACTCCTAGTATATCTAGACTAGGCTAGGGAAAGGGAGGACTAGAGAAGGCAAGTAGCTATAAAGATATATCCTAGAATACTCTAGGATAGGAAGACTATAAGAAACATAGTAAGATAGGTTAAAGAAAGAGGATTTATATCCTAATTTAGACTTATAGAGGAAGTAGAGAGCTAGATATAAAGGATAGTCTAAAGGAAGAGAGGGAAGGGCTAGAAGGATACTAAGGATAGGTATTATAAAGGCGGTATCTAGATACTAGTATACTAACTATAGGGCCTATAGATAGAAAGAAAGGTAATAACTAGAGATAGGAGGTTTTTTATATATACTTGTTTTCCTCCTTATATACTATATAGCTATAATCTATATAGGCTAGATAGCTCTAGAATAGGGAAATAAATTATCTATCTATCTACTTCTTCTCCCCTCTATACCTTCTAAGCTAGACTAACCTTATAATTTTTAGTCCTAGATAGTAGAGCTAGTTCTATCTCTAGAGCTCTATCTCTATTATATCTAGCTTATAGCTTATAGATACTCTATATACTAGAATTATATATCTCTTAACTATTATTTTTACTAAATAGCTAAGAACTATAGTCTATCCTTTATCTATCTCTAGTTACTCCTTTTTCCCTTTTTCTACTAGATAAACTTAAATAACTCTAGTCTTACTAGCTCTTACTACTACTACTACTTTACTCCTAATTTAAGTAACTAGCTCTTTACTTACAAGATAGCTAATCCTCTCTTTCTCTTCCTTACTATCTATATATAAAGTAATATAGTTAGGTTAGTTTAGAGGAACTTAGAAGGGACTACCTTACTAGTAGATCTTTATTACTATTTCTATATAGATATTTAGGCCTAGGTTCTATATCTTTTATATCTACTTTATTGTCTTCTTTTTAATACTTCTAATCTTATTAGCTTCTTTTTAATACTTCTAATCTTATTAGCTTCTTAGTATTTTATTACTTTTAGAGCTCTAAGGAGCTTAGTAATAGTTATTCTTATAGCTCTTAGTAAAGTATCTTTATCCTTTACTATCCTTTCTATCTAAGTAACTATATATTCCTATTCTCCTTTCTCTTTACCTTTCTTCTCTTCTCCCTTTTCTTATATCTCGTTTATATTCTCTATTAGGATCTCTAGAATACCTATATAAGAGGTCTATTGGAATATATAGTCTAGTTAGTTACCTAGTAGGGGATGCTAAGTAGACTAGATTACATGATAATAATTATGTAACTAATCCAAGCTAACCCCTTTTAGGTTAAGCTCTAACCTATAGATAATAATAACAATACACTTACTATTCCTACTTTAGCCCCTACTATTCCTTGTAGCTTCTATTGTAGTTTATGATCTATTTATACCTATCGGCCCTCCTTAGCTCGATAGGTTATAAGCCCGGGTTTGTAACTATAAGGTAGAAAGACTAAAGTAGTGTAGGTTACTCCTAGACCTATAAGTCTAGTCCTAGAAGGAAGAGGCAAAATAGGAAAGGGAGACTTGAGGTAGACCTATACATATTATACAAAGAAGCCCTATGCATATAAGCTATGAAAGAACCTAGTAAGGCATACTTGGAAGTATAAAGGGAATAGATAAGCCTAAGTTTTGAGTACCTTAGGATAAGCCTTAGACTTAGTACTTAGTACTACTAATACTCTAACCTATAGGTTAAGACAGTTAGGAAGGACTTAAGGAAGTTACTAGCCTAGTAGAGCTAGGGATCTACTAACTAAGGAAGATAGCTATCTAGAAACTATCATTTTTAGATTAAAGAAAGAGCTTGTTTCTAGAGTTTGTTTAGGTTTAATTTATAAAAGAAATTATAGATTAAGAAGGTAGAATTAGTAAGAGAAGGGCTATACCAATCTTAATAAGGGAGAATCATAAATCATAGTTCAAGATCATTAGGATATACCTAATAAAGCTAAAGGTTAAATAGGTACTAGATAAAGTAGTCCTTAATACCCTAGCATCTACACTATCTAAGCATGTCTTAATAACATTATTAGAATCTTTAGATTAGTTAATTAGAAGAGCAAGCTATAAGGTTTACAATGTAATAGCATTATATAAGATGTTTATCTATATTTTAGAAGATAACTAGGACGAATATTAAGAGCTTGAATATATAAAGCATTTATAGGACTAGGCAAAAGGGAAATATAAGAGGAAACTATAGATAATAGGGAGAAGTTTACTCTAGTAGTATACTAATTTTAGTATAGAAGAGGGTTAGACAATTGATAAAGCGTAGTAGAGCCTAAGTAGTATAGCTAGGAAGGCGGTATCTATCTCTCCCTAGTTTAAGGATATTAAGACTAAGGAGAGGAAAATTTAGTAGTTACTAGCGGCCCTTCTAGAAACATTTAGTACTATTAAGGATAGGATTAACCTAAGGTAGGACCTTAGCCTATAGGACATCCTTAGAATCCTAAGAGAAAAGCAAGAGTAGATAATAAGCTAGGAGATAGCTATGTTTACTAAGAAAAGGAACTAGGTAGGAGCTAGTAAAGACTTATTATACTTCCTATATAGAGGGAAGTATTAGATTAAAGAGTGCCCTAGCCTAGACAAGGCAAAAGTAGCTATCTAGCTAAGACAAAGCTATAGGATAGTAAAGAAACAATCCCTATTTAGAGCTAGGAGGGGATCTTTACTAGACAAAGAGTAACTTAAAGAGATAGTAAAGAAACTAAGCCTAAAGATACAATCCCTAGAGAAGAAGACTAGGAAACCATCTTCTAAGAAAGCCTATATAGTATAAGATGTAGAGGCATCCTCTAAATCATCTCTCCCCTCTAAGGAAGAAGATATTAATAAGGTAGCTTATTTAACTATTAAAGCAAAAGGTAAGTATAAGCTATCTAAGTAGCTACTTAATTCCTATACTTCTACCTATATAACTAATTAAGAATTACTCTTTAGAGACCTAAAGCCTCTTAAGAGGAAAAAGTAGATTAAGGTTAGGGATAGCTACTTAATAGCTACATATGTTAGGAGTATAGTTATAGGTAGAAGGAAAGGCAAATAGATTATATTGAAAGGTATTCTCTTTATACCTAGGCTTAGAGTCAATCTTATTTCTTAGAACTAGTTTAGCAAGTAGTTTAGTATTTAACTACTAAAATTTACACTTTACTTACCTAATAGAAAGCTAGTTATCTAGATAAGGCTTTTAAGAGGAGTACTATTTATTAAGGAAATTAGCTAAGACCTAGATAAACTCGTATATACATGCATCCCCTAAGACTTAATAAATAATAATGCCTATGCACTTGTAGCCTAGACCGACTAGGATTAGTAGGAGCTATAGCATAGAAGAGTTAGACACTTTAGAGAAGGAGTACTAAAAGACCTTTACAAAGTAACTAACCTAAAGGACAAAATTCCTATCCCTACAAAGCATTAGCCCTATAGGGTATGTTCTCTAGCCAAAATGAAAAAACATAGAGGTAAGGAGACTAAGAGAAAGCTAGCTAAGCTTTCCCTTATCTTAATTAATATCTATAGACTATTACCTATCTTAAGACTAGGTTTTAAATAGTAGCTTAAGATTGTCGACAACTTTTTAAGAAAGAAGTAGGTATTCCTATTAAAATTAAGAGAAGATGTAGCAAATACATTATAGGGAAAGAGAAGAAAAGCTAAATTGCAATTAGGGAATTAGCTTTAGGTAGTAAGGAGTAATAGAGTAAGAGAATTACTTGCATTACTTAAGTAGTAGGAGAAAGAATCTAGAATCTCCTATTATATAACTAAAGTATATAACTTAATCTAAAATAGAGTTATAGAAAGGTTAATCGAGATATCTAAGGAATATGTTAGGGTAATGCTAGAAGATTTAAACATACTAGTTGAATTCTAGCTAGAAGCATTAGCTACCTATACTATTATAAGAAATGCCCTCCTAAATAGGCTAGATATAGATAGATTCAAAGTTTTACCCGATAAAGCTTTTACTAGAAAGAGACCTTCTACACTACACTTTAGGGTCTAGGGATACAAAGTAGTTATGTATATAGACGCTAAATCTTAGCCGGCTAGGATAAGATTAGACAAGCTAATAAATAGAGGCAAAGATGCCGTTTTTATTAGGTATATGCCTAATACATTAAAGATGTAGCTATTCTAGGAACCTAATATGAAAGCTATAAGGGCCTATAATAATGCTATCTAGTTTGAGAATAAGAAAGGAGGGGATATAACATTAAATGTTCCTAGACTCAACTAGCTAAGCTAAGCTCTAGGAAGGAACCTAGTTAGTAGACTAAGGAAGGAGAACCGGGATATTAAACTATTATAGGTCTAACTACCTCTACTACTAAAGGACATTAACCAATATTAGGTAATAATGGATCTAGAAGAAAAAGAACAAAATAATAAATAGTAGGCCCCTAATTAGAGCTAAGAGAAATAGTAGGCCCCTAATTAGAGCCAAGAGAAACCTTAGTAAGACAACTAGGATGTCTAAGCTTAGGAGGGGAATTTAAAGAGAAGGAGATCAATCTCTAATAAAGGGTTAAGGGAAGAAAGAGTGTATAGTATAATTACAAGATTAACTATATAAAAGAGACTAAGAGAATTAGAGGAGGATAAGTTCCTAAAAGCCAAGCACTATAGGGCCTTTATCTATATAATAAAAGAATCGAGGTTTAAAAAAAAGAATATCCAACTCCTAGGCTAAGGCGCTAGCGCCTACGAGAGTAGGAGACACGAACACACCTCTCTAGAAACAATACCACGACGGTAGACCCGAGGAAAGGTAGAGGGAGGGAGGGATCTAGCCTCTACCCCAAAGCTAGACCAAAGGCTAACCAATACCCAAATCGGGCCCTAAAGGCCCGAAAGAATAGCCTAACTAGCTAAAAACGAACAGAAGTATCTAAAAGAACCTATAGACCCTAATAGACGATATCTAAAAGGTACTAGATGCTCCCTAGGCCCTAGACTTCCTATCCCTCCTCTCCCTCCTCTAGCGGGCCTAGACCTAGCTCCTATACTAACTAAAAGACGCCGATACTACAAACACCCTCTAAACCTATCTATAGAACCTC
>LFZO01001252.1:0-10582 GCA_001578225.1 Pseudocercospora musae | reverse complement strand
ATAAGCTAATCTAAAGCAAAGAAGACCTAAAGAGGATAGTAAGGTAGATTATCAAATAGGGATTCGTACAACAATTTGTACTAGTAAGGGAAACTAAGGAGTAGATAAGAAGGAGGGAAGAAGAGGGGGAAAGGAGGGTAGGGTAGTAGGCAAGGTAGTTAGAGGATAACAACTATAACACTAGTATACCCTAGAGGAAGGAAAGCAAAGAAACGAGGAAGAACAACACTTGTAAATAGGACAGGAGGGAGGTTTTTACTAACCAAGTTAGTTTCCTACCTAAAACAATATATAGAAATAGACCTGTATAGGCCGAAAGGCACTACAATAGGCAAATGAAATATCTATCTATCTATCTATATAAGTAGAGTATATATAGTCTATAGCTACTTGCCCTAAGCTAAGATATATTCTATCTTTCGAATTACTAAGATATATCGTTAAGAGGTACGTTAGCTTTAATATTTCCTTATAGCCTAGCTTAGCTAGTATCTTATAGTACCTATTCGTCTCCTCTAGCTACTTCCTCTCGATATCGAAGTAATAGTAGAGAGCTTTTACTCTACTACGTTCTAGGTATACTATATCCTTAAAGTAGTAGTAGTAGAGATTATAGTTCTAAGGCTAGTAGCTAGGCTAATCTAAGCGAGGTATATTCCTAAAGTATAGTAGAAAGCTTTTATTCTATATATTAATATTTCGAATAACTATATACTTAGTAAGGATATAGATTTCGTATAGTATAGGGATATAAAAGAGGTATAGGCTACGTAGTATATAGTACTCGATTAGAACTACTCGAATTACTAAAGAAGAAAGGGAAGAGAGGTATCTAGAGAGAAGATATATACCTATAGGCTAAGACGGGCCGCCCCGGCCCTCCTTGACCTATTTCGACTCTAGATAGGCTAACTAGGCCTATAAAGGGGCTAACTAGGCTATAATCGTAATAGTGCCCTCTCCCTCCCTCCCTTCCCCTCCCTCTATAGGCCTACGTCCTAGAGGCTAGAGATAGAAAACTTTACTTATAGTCTATTATTATATATAAAGTAAACCTTACTATTATTCGAAAAGCTTACTTAGATAGCGATAACGCTATCGCCGTATCGCTATAGGGATTTAAGCTATCTAAGTCTATTCAAATTAGTCCCTTTTATAATATATACTCTCTAGGTATGTTTTCTAATACTACTACTCTACTATCCCCTACGCCTAGCGCTAGAGGGAGTAAGCTATATTCGATCCTTCTTAAGGTAGTTCGGGCTAACTTAGTATAGTAGTTCCCTTTCTTCTAGTAGTAGCGCCCTTATTAGTTATCGCTAGTCGCCTTTATATTACTCTAAGTCCTTTTAGGCCGTTTCGGCCTAATAGCTATCCGTATAAAGTTTAATAGCAATCCATGCCTTAACTATACTAATATTATATAGGGCTATATCGGTAGAAGCTATATTAGCCTTCTTAAGGCTATATATCCCTAAATTAACCCGTCTAACTATAAGGAAGATCTTACTAACGAGACTAAGTACTTCGACTATCTAAAGTATACCTCCTATAGCTTAAGCTACTTCTAAGTAAGTCGTTTCGGCTCGAGATAGCTCGAATAGGGCTAACTTGTATCTAGATTCCTATAGAGTATAAGCCTACTATTAAGGCGGCTAACTAGTTATACTAGGAGGCCCTAGACGTCCCGACTAACGAAAAGAAGGCCCGAGAGGCCTACTAAGCTTATATATCGGTCTACGAGAAGGTTAAGAAGTACGTATTAGCTCGTATAGGATCGAGTTACGCTAACTAGTATTCCCTAGGAAGTATCTACGTTTCGAGGATACCGGTAACCTTTATACTTATATAGGCAAGGCCGAATTTAATATATCTAGTCCGTTCCGACCCCCTTTGCCCTAGCTTGCCTTAGCTAACCTCTCTTAGGTCCTTAGAAGGACTATAATACTACGATGAAAGAGGAGATAGAGCGTAATATAGCTACTAGGATATATATAGATCCCTTCGACCCCTTTTAGTCCTAGCTAATCCTATTTAATTAGACTCCTATTAAGAAGTATAAGTATATTAGAAATAGCTACGTTTCGTCTTAAAAGAAGATAAAGGGGCTCGAGAGAGACTAGAAGGAGGTCGTAAAGGGCCTAAGTACCTACCTTTAACTATATATAGATTAAGTTAAGGTATTTTAGCGCGGTTTAGGTCGTATCCCTACTAGCGAGGCCTATACGGCTCTTACGGAGCTAGTAAAGGAGTCGCCGAGCGCTAATAACCTATCTAGAGAGTTTCTAATCCCTCGCGAGATCTTCTATAGCCGGTAGGTAGATAAGGACTCTTTTAGGGCCTAGTAGGATCCTTTTATATCGAGACGGCCCGTATACTTACTTAGTATAAGTCGAGTCTTAGGTTAATAGTCCTAGTCGCCTCTAGTTAGTCTATTTTAGACTATTCGCGCCCTATTAAGTAAGGAGTTAGCTAGGTATATCCGAATATATTTAAACGAGGTTAATTAACCTCGAGTTCGTCTATATAACCTCGCTTTGCCCTATTCCGTCCCGTTCTAGGTACGTATTACTAACTATTAAGGCTACTACTCTATAGTAGGGAGAGGAGAGTATATTTAGCGCTAGAAAGGCTCGTATCTATACTATATTAACGCTCTATAGCGGCGTACGCGTTATTAGCGTTAGGAGTAGGCGCTACCTTACGCTTACGTTTCTTCGAGATCTCTTCTAATCCTCCGTCTATCTAGCGAACGCCTTAAGAGCTACCTTGCTTAGTTACTTCGCTAGTTCCTAGGTATTCTCCTCCTCCCTATACCCCTTCTAGGATATAAGGTATTCCTACTTTCCCTTAGGTCCCCTTTTCTTCTAGAGGATCCTTTCGACCTTATATATATCTAGGTCGCTTATCCGTATCTTAGGAGGGTCCTCCTAGTCCCTTTAGGTTACCTCTAGCTCGAGATAGTCCTCAAGGAGGGATATATAGAACGTAGGATATATATTAAAGCCCTTAGGTAGCTTAAGGCGATATACTACTTTATTAACTACCTTCTATACTCGGAAGGGCCCTACGTACTTATAGTCTAGCTTCTTCGACTAGCGGACTATATCGAGGAATCTCGCGTTAAGGTACATCTAGTCGCTAATAATATAGGTTTTAGGCTTCCGCCCTTTATTATACTATTAGGCCTAATATTCCTTCGCCTTCTCTAGCTAAGCCTTTAGGCCGTCTCGAATATCCTTTATCCTAGCTATAAGTATCTTAGCTTAGGGCGCCTTTCCCTCTATCTAGGGCATTTTGGGCTACCTAGTATAGCGCGGGTCCTAGATATTATATATCTAGAAGGGAGTTGACCTAGTTACTATATACTAACTATCGTTATATATAAACTTAGCTAGGCTTAGGAGGCGTACCTAGTCGTCTTACTCGAAGTTATATTAAATACGTAGGTATTACTCTATCGTCTAGTTCTAACGCTTAGTCTAACTATCCGTTTAGGAATAGTAGGCCGTACTAAGGCCCCTACGGACCCCTATATAGTAGTAGAGGCTACTCTAGAACTTAGAGATAAGAATCGGTCCCCGATCGGACGTAATAGACTATAGGATACTATATAGACGAACTACCTCCCTTAAGAAGATATCTACTAGCCCTTTAGTAGTAATCTCCTTCCGATATAGGACGTAATAGGCTATCTTAGAGTATCTATCTACTATAACGAGGACGCTATCGTAGGTCTAGCCTAGAATAGTACTCGGAGATAGATCTATAACGAAGTCGAGTATTAGATCTTCCTATAGCGCCTCCGAGGGTTTCTTAGCGTATAATACCCTATAGGGCAAGTATCTCTAAGGCTTTACTTAGGCGTACGCCTTATAGCTACGCGTGTAATCCTTAACGTAGTACCTAACTTTAGGCTAGTAGTATCCTCTCTATACTAGCTATAGGGTCCTTTCGAATCTAAAGTACCCTAATATAGGATCGTTATAGTAGAGCTAGAGGGTTTCTAGGCGAAGTAGGCCTACTAGTACGTACATCGCATCCTAGTAGAAGAGGAACCCCTAGGATTCCTTCTACTATACTAGCTATAGCTAGTATAGCTCGTCTCTATTCTAGAGAGCTATCCTAATCCTAATCGCCTTAGCGTCGGTCCCTAGTACTACCCGAATAGTATTCGTAAGGCTATCCTATACCTCCCCGACCTTCGCTATACTAGTAAGGTAGACGAAGGGTTTACCGACTCCTTCCGGCCCTCCTCGTACTAAGGCGACCCTTATCGACCTATCCTAGGACTCCCCGCCTACGAGTTGCCTCTATAACCTCTCGAGGGGAGTTCGTAAGTCCTCTTCGTTTATCTAGTAACTAGAGTAATTAATATCTATATAGTTAGGGCGCCTACTAGCCCTATTAGCTATCCTATTTTCCCTTCCTAGATAGTACGAGATATAGAAGTTAAAGATAGAGAGCTACTCGGCCTAACGAACCTAACGCCTTATAAGCTCCTTAGTCGTTATAAACTATTTAAGGTTATTGTAGTCCGTAACGACCTCTACTTAGTACTACGCGCCTTCTAAGTAGTACCTCTAGTACTTAAAGTACTTAACTATCCCTAGTATCTCGCTATTATAGATATCGTAGTTCCTTTCTATACTATTTATCTTCTATAAGAAGAAGGCTACTAGGAACTAGTACGTCTTACCCTTATACTTATACTATTGTATTATAATGCCTAATATAGTATAGATCGAGACGTTCGTTTCGATCCTTATTAGTCGGGATAGGTCGAAGTGCTTTACAATTAGGACTATATAGAATATCTCTTTAAGCTAGTCGAATACTAACTTCGCTTCTATATCTAAGGTAAGCCGCTACGACTCTTCCTTACGTTACCTCTACCTATCCTTAGCCGTATTAGGCCTCCGCTCCGTTAAACGATTTAGTAGGATAGCTATCTAGGAGAAGTGCCTAATAAAGCGCTAGTAGTAGTTAGCGAACCCGATAAAGATATATATATCCTTTACGCTCCTTAGCTTAGGCTACTCTCTAATTATTGCGATCCTTTCTAGCTCTATTTCGATCCTATTTAGGATAATTATATAGCCGAGGAATCTAATCCGGTCCCTATTAAACTTGTACTTACTAAGCTTTACGTATAGCTTATAGCGTTAGAGCCTCTTAAGGATAGTAGTAACGTACTAGGTATATTCCTCTAGGTTTTAGAAGTATATTAGGATATTATCTAAATAGACGATATAGATTATATCTACTAGGTCTAACAAGGCGCTAAGGATATAGCTTTAGAATATCGCTAGGGCGTTTGTAAGCCCGAATAGTATTATAGTATACTCGAAGTACTTATATCTCGTATAGAAAGCGGTCTTCTACTCGTTCCCCTACTTAATACGGATCCTATAGTAGGTATCTCGAATATCGAGCTTCGTAAAGACCCGAGTATTAGCGAGACGGTCTAAGGACTCCTATACAAAGGGTAATAGGTACCGATTCTTTACCGTAATAGCGTTTAAGTCCCTATAGTCGACGTATAGCTATAGGCTACTATCTTTCTTCTTAGTAAAGAGGATACCGGTACCTACTAGGGACTTTAATAGGCGGATCTAGCCCTTCTCGAGGTATTTATCGAGGTATTTCCTTAGGACTACTAACTTAGCCTCCGAAAGATTATATAACGGGTTATAGGAAGGGATCTTGCCCTCTATTAGGTTAATAGATAACTTATATAGGCCGTAATTAGGGAGTAGAGACGCGTTCCCTTCCTCGAATATCCTATAGAGGTATTTATACTCTAGTAGGAGGCTATTCGGGTCGTCTTAGTCTATCTTAACTATCGATATTACGAAGAGGCGCGTATCCTTATCTAATATAGCCTTTAAGAAGTTAGAAGGATCCGATATAGCGTAGGCCCGCTATTTACGGGCCCCCTTTCTTCTCTAGATAGCTATCTTAGCTATAAAGTTAATCGAAGGGTTCTATCGTTCTAACTAGGATATCCCTAGTACGATATTAAAGCTATAGATCCTTCCGATAGCGAAATTGTCTACGTAGCCTCGCTACTAACTACTCGTATCTAACACTTCGTAGGTTATATAGTATTTACTACTTATAGCTAGCGATTAGCTATTAAGGATCTTATACCGCTCGGCATCTATATTACTTAGGGTAAGGCTAGCCTCTTTAGCTACTATACTATCTAAGATATTGGCCTAGGAGCCGTAATCGATAAGCCCTCTAAGTATGTAGGAGTTCTTGCCCTACTATAGCTTAATATCTAGTTAGATTAACTAAAACTAGTCCTAGTCGATCCTTCTTAGTCTACTAGGCTCCGCGCTCCTCCTTTACTTCTTAGTATAAACGACCTAGCCCGCTATAGCTAGGAGGGCTATTAGGCGGATTTGTCTTTTCCCGATTCTAGATTATAGGTAGGGTATTAGGGCTTCTTATAGCCTATCTTACTATAGTACTAGTACTAGGAGACTTCTTTATCCTTCTTAGATCTACTAGGGACGCTCTAGCGCCTCTATAGGGAGCTTCGGCCCTTCCTACCTTAGCTACGACCTCCCGAGCCTCTAGATAGTCTATCTAGGGCCGAGCTAGTAGCGCTATTATCTAAGTCGGAGTAGCCGCGCTTCTTATTACTCTAGTCTTTATCCCTATAGGACCTACGCTCGTTCTCTAGTAAGCGGTAGTAGGTATTCGCTATCTCTTCTACTTCGATTAGTATTTAGAAGCGCTATTAGCCTACCTCGATATAATAGCGGATCTTCCTATCTATAGCTACTACGAAGTTATATATTATATAGTCCTAGTAGTCCTCTTCGACCTTATCCTACTAGATCTTTATATAGTCTAGTAGCTTAGATAGGGTACGATTCCCCTAGTTAGTCTACTTTAGCCTATCTAGGGCTAATTAGTAGCGTTCCTCTTTCGTCCCTATAGAGTCTAGTATTACCTACTTTATCTTTTTCTAGGTATACTCCTTAGAGTCCGAATATCCGGTATATCGCTTCTATTTAACTTACTACTCCCTTTCTATCTATTCTTTAGCTAGGTCTACTTTTATTTCTTCTATAGAATAGATATAAGGGGCCTATCTAAAGATACGGTCGTAGTCGGTAACCTATTAGTTATAGTCCGTACGTCCCTTATCTTCGAATATATAGAGATTCCTTACCTTAGGAATAGCCGATCCTATAGGTATAGAGGGTAGTATAGCGGAGGCTATACCTAGTTAAATATCCCCTTACTCTATAAAGAGGGAGACTTTATAAGCTATATCGGCTATTCTTTTCCTAAGATAGACTAACTCGAGGCGCTACTTAGCCTATTTAGCCCGTTCTTCTTCGCGCTAGAGCTAGGCTACTAGGACCTCGTCGTTACGTTCCTCTTTAGCGTTGCCCTATCCCTTATTATTATCGATAGTATTCCCTAGCGAGTCGTTAGCTAGGGTAGAGGAATTATTGTCCTACTCGGTATTAGGAAAGTTTTCCTAGTTATCTTCTTAGCTAACTAGATTAGATACCGAGGCCTTTACTTTTTTCTATACTATTTTAAGTACTACGTAGTACGCTTTAGAAGAGCAATTCGTATATAAAAGAGGTATAGGCTACGTAGTATATAGTACTCGATTAGAACTACTCGAATTACTAAAGAAGAAAGGGAAGAGAGGTATCTAGAGAGAAGATATATACCTATAGGCTAAGACGGGCCGCCCCGGCCCTCCTTATCCTATTTCGACTCTAGATAGGCCGACTAGGCCTATAAAGGGGCCGACTAGGCTATAATCGTAATAAGGGAAGCGTTCCTAACTTAAAGCTTTCTATAGAATTATTAGTAAGACCTAACTTTTTAGCTAGCTATATAGCTAACTATAAAGAATATATCTAAACTCTACTATTTCCTACTACCTTTAATAGCTTTCTAATCTAGATCTTAGTCTTTATATTCCTCTTAAACTACTTAATTACCTATAGCTTTCTCTATATTAAATAAATAGCCTTATACTAATATATATATATCGTACGAAACTCGATATCGAGAAATTTCAAGTAGTAAAGCTCCTTAGCTACCTCTTATATCTTAGCTTTATAACTTAGAGTAAGAGCCTAACTCGGATTAATAAAATCCTAGTTCTTAGAATCCGTAGATAGATCTTTTATATCTAAGTCGCTCTATTTATACTATTCTATTAGATAATCGTCGAGTACTATCTCTATTAAGCTTATACTAGTTAAAATATCTACTACTATATATTTATCGTATAGATCCTCTTTGTTCTTTACCTTAATCTCTTTCCTAGATTATATTAGTATTCGATTAATAATAAACCTAATAAGGCTAGCTATATAGCTAGCTATAGTAATACTTATCCTCTATTCCTCTACTATAAGAAGACTAGTCCTAGGTTAGATAGCTTCTCTTCTTATTCGGCCTTACTTTTCTACTAGAATATAGCTTTATCCTACTTAGGTCTCTCCTTCTACTTCTCTAGCTACTATCGGAATATAGTTTACTTAGCTCTTTCCTTCTTTCTTAAGACTTATTTAGTCTTAGATATCTATAAGACCTACTTTACGTCTACTATAGTCTTCCTATATATAGAATACTCCTCTTTTGTCTTATAATACTTTAGGCTCGATATACGATTACTAGGTTTATTTTTTCGTATCGCTAATATAGTTACTAAGCTTATAGTTACCTTAATATAGTTACTAATTACTACTATATATAGTAGACTAAGTAGAACGCTTATCTCGAGCTATCTTGTATAGTTATTATAGAGTATTAATATCGAGGTTTTCGTAAGATAAGAATTAGTAATAAAGCTCTAAATTTTATAACGTAACCTCTACGAGGTTTCTATAGTAATAGCGACCTAGGCTATAGATAGATACTATAGAAAGAGTACTAAGTAGTACGAAAGTAAGGCTTCCTTTATATAGCTAGTAGTAAAGCTAGTCTTTTTAGTAATACTTATATAAACTAGAAAAAGTCTAGATTACGACCTAAAATTAGTAGAGGTCCTAGAACCTAAACCTAAACTAATCGTTTAGTTCCTACTAAGAAACTAAACCTAGATCTAATTTCTTAGATTATACCTAACCTACTAGGCTATCTAGGTAGCCTATCTTAGTCTATAGGTATATATCTTGTCTCTAGATATCTCCCTTCCTTTTCTTATTTAGTAGTTCGAGTAGTTCTAATCGAGTACTATATACTACGTATTATATATTCCTTTTATATACGAATTACTTCTCTAAAGCGTACTACGTAGTACTTAAGATAGTATAGAAGAAAGTAAAGGCCTTAGTATCGAACCTAGTTAGCTAGGATAATAACTAGGAATACTTTCCTAATACTAAATAGGACAATAATTCCTCTATCCTAGCTAACGACTTACTAGGAGATACTGTCGATAGTAACGAGGCCCTATTAGTCTAGCTCTAGTATAAGGAAGAACGAGCTAAATAGGCTAAGTAGTGCCTCGAGTTAGCGTATCTTAGGAAAAAGATAGCTAATATAGCTTAGGAAGCCTTCCTCCTTATAGACTAAGGGAATATTTAGCTAAACGTAACTCCTACTAGACTATCCTCTATACCTATAGGATTAGCTATTCCTAAGGCAATAAACCTCTACGTATTCGAGGATAAAGGATATATAGACTATAACTAATAGATTAGAGACTACGACTATATCTTTAGGTAGGCCCCTTATATCTATTCCTTAGAAGAAATAAAGGTAGACCTAGCTAAGGAAGAGATAGAGAGGAAATAGTAAGTTAAATAGAAACGATATACTAGGTATTTAGATCTAGAGGAGTATATCTAGGAAAAAATAAAGTAGATAATACTAGACTCTATAGAGACGAAGAAGGAACGCTACTAATTAGTCCTAGATAGGCTAAAATAGGCTAACTAGGATAGTTGTATCCTATCTAAGCTACTAGACTATATAAAGATCTAATACGATAAGGTCGAAGAGGATCGTTAGGATTATATAATATATAACTTTATTATAGCTATAGATAAGAGAATCCGATACTATATCAAGGTAGACTAATAGTACTTCTAGACCTTAATCGAAGTAGAAGAGATAGCGAACGCCTACTACTACTTACTAGAGAACGAGTATAGGTTCTATAGGAATAAAGACTAGAGTAATAAGAAGTATAGTTACTCTAACTCGGATAATAGTACTACTAGCTTAGTATCGGATAAGCTATTAATGAGTAGAACCCAAACCCATACAAACCCAAGGACTAGGTAGCATAGGAAGGGACTATAGGTAGCATAACCCATCGGGCTATAGGAAGCCATACTAGGCGGACTGGCTAGCGTAGTAGCTATAGAGGCAGTTAGTAGTAATTAGAGCTCTATAGTAGAGGTACATGAAACGTAGCAAGTGATGTGTACTAAACGAAGGTTAATGATGTCTCCCCCTAGTAGGGAGAGGGCTATATGTACTAGTCGAGGCCCCTGTCTAACTAGGCAGACAAGTGTGTCCTAGTTGCTAGACAATATCCCTCCCTTTCTAGGTATCTAACTAGACACAACCCCGCGAACATGTA
>LFZO01001251.1:0-10588 GCA_001578225.1 Pseudocercospora musae | reverse complement strand
GCCTATAAAGTAGGCGTTAAGACGTAGGAAGAGTATCGCTTTTAAAAGCAATACTAGTAGTAAGAAGTTTAAGTAGAAGTAAGGCATAGTTATCCTTCGGGAGATTCGGTTCTATTAAAGTACTAAAGGTATAGATCTCTTAATAAACAAGCTTCCTTTCTAGTAGCTCGTTAGGGAGATAGTACTATATTATAAAGCCGACCTACGCTTTTAGAGTATCGCGATTAAAGCTCTATAGGAAGTAAGCGAGGCGTTCTTAACGACTATATTCGAGCTAGCTAACCTACTCGCAATTTACGCTAAATAGGTAACTCTATAGTAGAAAGATATATAGCTTATTATAAAGATCCGGACGCGACTTTTAGGAGAATAATACTAATAGTTCGAGATAGTTAGTCTAAGTCTTTATAGCTATTTCTTCGATACTTAGATCTTACTATAGCTAGCTATACTACTAGCTATATATTTAGCTTTACCTATTATTTCAATATTATATCGAATCCTACCTAGTCGCGTATATATTGTCCTCTACTCTTACTATTATCGAGCTTTATTACGTTATTTTCGGTTATTGCTTATCGGATTTTTAATATATACTCTCTATCTATAGTTAGCTATACTACTAGCTATAGATTTAGCTCTACTTATTATTTCGATATCGTATCAAATTTGCTTAGTCGCGTATATTCTATCCTCTACTCTTACTATTATCGAGCCTTATTACATTATTTTTAGTTATTGTATATTAGATTTTTTTACGTATACTCTCTAACTATAGTCGGCTATACTACTAGCTATAGATTTAGCTTTACCTATTACTTTAGAATTATATCAAATCTCGCCTAGTCGTATATATAATGTCTTCTACTCTTACTATTATCGAGTAGTCTTACTATTATCGAGGTCTTATTACGTTACTTTCTATTATTTTCTACATACTTCCCTAGAAATAGTAGTAACGACGTTTTTGTTATACTAACCTATAATACAATCGTATATAATAACAACTTTCTTCAATTTAGCTTTTATATTATATATCGCCTATTCTTTGCCTATACTATAGTTCTATACCTTTAGTCGCATACTTATTATATCTAGAATAGCCGGAAAGTCTATCGCTACCGCCGTTAAGAAGAATAAGAAAGGTACTACTCGCGTCCTTTACAATATCTACGCTACTATCTACAAGGTCTAGAAAAGTACTACCTTTAAGCCTAGCAAGCTAAATAAGAAGGCAACTATAAGCGTATATTATAGAAACGTAGGTAGTAAGTTCTACTTCTTATATAGCCGGCTATATAGCTAGCTATATAGCTAGCCGTATCTAATTATCTTTTAGAAAACGTACTATAGTAGATTAAGACTACGTAAATGTCTACTAACCTTATAATCCCGCAAGCGCTATTCTAGAGACTAATTAAATAGTTGATCTACGATACTAGTATTACTAGCGCTAGCTAGTTCTATATTTAGTTTAATACTATCGAGGTATTGCGTAAGGCTTCTAAGGCATATCTTACGACTTTCTTCGAGTATATATTACTCCCTAACGTCCTTAATATATACTAACTCTAGATAGCTATTAACCTACTAGCCGTCTATACTAAGTATGTTACTATTTAGTAGAAGGACATTGTTATACTAAGTTTGCTTCTAAAGGGCTATAGTATCTTTATTAGAGATATAGACGTTAGCGAGAATCTATATAAGAACTATTATAAGTAATAAAGGAACGGAAGGGTAGCTATTAGCGCTATGCTATAGAAAGAAATAACTACTCTATCCTTAAGGACTACGATACTAGTAGTATATATAGAAGAAATAACTAGTTTGTCCTTTAGGACTACGATAATAGTAGTATACATAAATAACAATATATTCTCTATCTCGATATTTCGCAATTTCCGCCTTTCTAATATTTCTATTATTCGCTATAAACCTATTGAATTTTTAGGTTTGAACCTAGACAAACTTCCGGTTCCCTAAGATTAGACCTAGATAAATAGGTTGGGTTCGGTTTTGAACCCGAACCTAACCCGAACTAATCTACTAGGACGTCTAATTCTTCCTATTTTAGTTTATCCTTCTACTCGTCCTATTACTAGAATTTAGTCTTCTATATTAGATAAAGGAGGACTACAATACTATAGATATCGCTAAAGGTCTCGAAAGTAGCTAAATAATATTTATTAAGCTTTTATTCTAATACTATAAGTATCTTCGTTATAGCTATCTTCTAGGGAATACTCTTTTTACTTAGCTTGTTCGTAGATCGATCTAGTTCGTTAAAGAGCTAGTTGTAATACCCGAATACCTAATAGATCGTTAGTCCTCGGATCCTATCTATTATATTCGTAACAATAGCGTATAGCCTTATAATTAAAACAAGATATTCGGCCTATCTCTATTCCGCCTTAGTTAAGGCTAGCTATTCGATACCTTAATTAATATAGTACTAGTTTACTATATAGCGTAGTTTATATACTCGGACTAGTATATAGATTAATAAGTCGAATCTAGTCTTAACGTCCTAGGTTAATCGAAGTACTCGTTTCGGAGACTAGGATTACTCTCTCTTATTCTAAGCGATACTTTCACTATTAATCCGTAGCTTGTCTATAAGAGTTATCTAGATAAGTATAAACGCGTACTATCGCTATAAGCTAGAGTTACTATAAATTACTATCTAGTAGATCTAGATTACTTAGTTAAGAAAACTAGTAGCTAGCTATATAGCTAGCTATAAGTACTAGCTATACTTACTTTATAAATAACTATAGTAAGACTCTATTCCTTAGAAGCTTTTATTATCGCCTTTAAAGTACTTAGCTTATCCTATACTTTCTTTTCGTCTAACATCTTCTACTACTCGTCGTTATAAGGTACTAGCTTTAATTTCGTAAATAGCGCCTAGATAGTAATTTGTACTACGTAGGCTAGATAGGGGAACTTCTTAGGAGAGGGAATTGTTACTCTTACGTCGAATAGTAGATCTATATCTATCGCCTCTATCGCGAGACTAGTAGGGTCCTTAGACCTAGAATCGTTATTATATTCCTCGTTAGGCTAGTAAAGGAGAGTACCTATACGCGGTACTAGCTACGAACCTAGAGGCGACGACGACGTTGTCGTCGGCGTCGATAGAGCTAAATCTCTCCTATCCGCTAGCGCTACCTAGGGAGGCGATACAAGGTACCCGGGTAAAAGGAGTCTAGCTCTAAGGCGACTAGCTATTTAGAAAACTATCCGGACTACCTATCGAGCCTAGCGCGGCTATAACTAGTACAAGAACTAATACCGAGTTAATAGGCTAATCTTCCTAAGGAGGGAATCTATTATAGGGATAAGGAACTAGCGTAATAACCTAGGACTAATTATCCCGAAGAGAAGGGAGGAATAACTAAAGAGGAGGTTTCAATAACTACTTAAAGAAGGAGGGAATATAGAGGATAAAGTACTTGGTATACCCTATAGCCTATAGCCCCTAGGGGAGTATAGCCCTAGATAGCTCCCTAGGCCCTAGCTTTTACCCTAGGGGCATAAACGCTAGTTCTAAAGGCTAGGTATCTAATACAAACCACTCCTTATACCGTATATAAGGTAGCCTATAAAGAATACCTAAGTATAGAAACCAATATAGGAAATCCAATTTCTAGTAGTATAGGTTATATAACTAGATACTAAGTAAGGGTATAGATAGTTTATAGCTTAGTAGAGAGCTAATATAGAAGTTAACTAGAAAGTAGGAGGAAAGGCAATAACCCGTATTTAAAGGGAAGGGAGGAAAGGGAGGAAAGGGATAGGGATACTACCCTATTCCCTAAACTAGATTTCCCTCCTACCTAGCTTAAAGCTACAAAGGAACGAGTTAATAAACAAAGAATACTAACTAGAGGAAGTAGACATAATCTAGTTAAGGTAATAGAGATATAGGGAACCTCTTAATATTTAAAGGACTAGTACAAATAAGGGTAGGACTTAGTATCCCTAATAACATAACGGAGAGTAGAGGTTTTTAATACCGTACGAAACCGGTAGGGGCTTCAAGGAAGTTAGAAAGGCGGAGTAAAGGGCTTTTTCCCTCCTAAAGAATACTAGAGATGGCTACTTAGCTATAGATTAGAATAGTATAGTAATATGAAATCTATATCTATATATTCCTCGTTAGTATCCTCTAATAGTCCGATAGATAGTATCGTTTATATCGCGATAGTTTAACTAAGTTTCTCGACCGCTTCTCGTCTAAAATTAGTATTAGTATAAGTTAACTATAAGGAAGGCTACTATAAAAGAGATATATAATACGTAGTATATACTACTCGATTAGAACTACTCGAATTACTAAAGAAGAAAGGGGAGAGAGGTATCTAGAGAGAAGATATATACCTATAGGCCAAGATAGGCTATCCTAGCCCTTCTTGGCCTATTTCGACTCTAGATAGGCTAACTAGGCCTATAGTCGAGTCTAGATAGGCCGACTAGGCCCGTAATCGTAATATTGCCTTCCTTTCCCTCTATAGGCCTACGTCCTAGAGGCTAGGAATAGAAAACTTTACTTATAGTCTATTATTATATATAAAAGATACTTACTATTATTTATAAAGCTTACTTAGGTAGCAATAACGCTATCGCCGTAGCTACCGCGTAGATTTAAACTATCTAAGCCTATTTAATTTTCTCCTTTTTATAATATATACCTACTAGGTATATATTCTATTTCTATCGCTTATCCTATTCCTACGCCTAGCGTTAGGGGAAGTAAACCATAATCGATCCTTCTTAAGGCGATTTAGGCTAACTTAGCGTAGTAGCCCCCTTCTTCTAGTAGTAGCGCCCTTTTTAGTTATTACTAGTTACCTTTATATCGCTCTAAGTCTCTTTAGCCCGTTTCGGCCCGATAGCGACTCGTATAAGTTTAATAACAATCTATTCCTTAATTGTACTAATATTATATAGGGCTATACCGGCGGAAGCTATATTAGCCTTCTCGAGGCTATATGCTCCTAAATTAATCCGTCTAACTATAAGGAAGACCTTACTAACGAGACTAAGTACTTTAATTATCTAAAGTATACCTCTCGTAGCTTAGGCTACTTCTAAGTAAGTCGTTTTAGCCTAAGATAGTACGAATAGGGCTAATTAGCGTCTAGATCCCTATAGAATATAAGCCTACTATTAAGGTAGCTAATAGATTACACTAGGAGGCCCTAGATAACCTAACTAACGTAAAGAAGGCTAGAGAGGCCTACTAAGCTTATATATCGGTCTACGAGAAGGTTAAGAAGTATGTATTAGCTTATATAGAGTCGAGTTACGCTAACTAGGGCCCTTTAGGAAGTATCCGCGTTTCGAAGGTACTAGTAACCTCTATGCCTATATAGGCAAGGCCGAATTTAATATATCTAGTCTATCTCGATCCTCTTTATCCTAGTTTACTTTAGCTAACTTCTCTTAGGTTCCTAGAAGGACTATAACGCTATAATAAGGAAAGAAATAGAGCGTAATCTAGCTACTAGAATATATATAGATCCTTTTAACCTATTTTAGCCCTAGCTAACCCTATTCGATTAGACTCCTACTAAGAAGCGTAAGCGTATTAGAAATAGCTACGTCTTGTCTTAAAAGAAGATAAAGGAACTCGAGAGAGACTAGAAGGAGGTCGCGAAGGGCCTAAGTACCTACCTTTAGCTATATATAGGTTAAGTTAAGGCGTTTTAGCGTAGTTTAGGTCGCATACCTACTAGCGAGGCCTATACGGCTCTTATGGAGCTAGTAAAGGAGTCGCCGAGCGCTTACGATCTATCTAGAAAGTTCCTAATTCCTTGCGAGCTCTTTCGTAACTAGTACATAGATAAGGACTCCTTTAGGGCCTAGTAGGATCCTTTTATATCGAGATAGCCTATATACTTCCTTAGTACAAGTCGAGTCTTAGGTTAATAGTTCTAGTTACCTCTAGTTAGTCTATTTTAGGCTATTTGTATCCTATTAAGCAAGGAGTTAGCTAGGTATACCTAAATGTATTTAAACGAGGCTAATTAACCTCGAGTTTGTCTATATAACCTCGTTTCGCCCTATTCCGTCTCGTTTTAGATACGTATTACTAAGTATTAAGGCTACTAGGCCTATAGTAGGAAGAGGAGAGTATATTTAGTACTAGAAAGGCTCGTATCTATACTACGTTACTATTCTACGGCGGCGTTCGTTCCGTTAGCGTAAGGAGTAGACGCTACCTCGTACTTACGTTCCTTCGAGGCCTCTTCTAGCCCTCCGTTCGCCTAGCGAACGCCTTAAGAGCTACCTTACTTAGGTACTCTACTAGTTCTAACTCCCTAGGTATTCTCCTCCTCCCTATATCCCTTTTAGGATATAAGGTATCCCTACTTCCCCTTAGGCCCTCTTTCCTTCTAGATAATCCTTTCGACCTTATATACGTTAAGGTCGCTTATCTATACCTTAGGAGGGTCCTCCTAGTTCCTCTAGGTTACATCTAGCTCGAGATAGTCCTCGAGGAGAAATACATAGAATATAGGATATATATTAAATCCCTTAGGTAGCTTAAGGCGATACGCTATATTATTAACTACCTTCTATACTTAGAAGGGCCCTATATACTTATAGTCTAGCTTCTTCGCCTAGTAGAATATATCGAGGAACCTTATATTAAGGTATATCTAATTACCGATAGTATAGGTCTTAGGCTTTCGTCCTTTATTATACTATTAGGCCTAATATTCCTTTGCCTTCTCTAGCCGAGCCTTTAGGCTATCTCGAATATTCCTTACTCTAGCTATAAGTACCTTAGCTTAGAGCGCCTTTCCCTCTATCTAGGATATTTTAGACTACCTAGTATAGAGCGGATCCTAGACGTTATACGTCTAGAAGGGAGTTGCCCCTATTACTATATACTAGCTATCGTTATACGTAAACTTAGCTAGGCTAAGAAGGCGTACCTAGTCGTCCTACTCGAAGTTATAGTAAATACGTAGATACTATTCTATCGTCTAGTTCTAGCGCTTGGTTTAATCGTTCGTCTAGGGATAGTAGATAGTACCAAGCCCCCTATAGACCTCTATATAGTAATAGAGGCTACTCTAGAACTTAGAAGTAAGGATCGGTCCCTAATCGGACGTAATAGACTATAGGATACTATATAGATAGACTACCTCTCTTAAGAAGATATCTACTAGCCCTTTAGTAGTAATCTCCTTCCGATATAGGATATAATAGGCTTATTATAGGACTAGCTTACTATCGCTACCTAAGGTACTAAGTTTGTACTTAGTCGTAGTCGTTCTCGACTACTTCCTCGTTTACGTACGCTTCTATAATCTAAATTCTAATTACGTATCTACGAGCTAACAAGATCTAGTCCCTATGTTATAAGCGTACATCGTCCTTTTACTACCCTAGTACGATCGAGTCGATAACGCGCTACTATAGTATTAGTCTATAAGTCCGGTCTCGCGACCTCTAACAAGTTCGATAATAAGTATAAGTACTATAAACGAGTTACTACGTAGAGACCGCTATATCTCGCCTAGTTAGAGCCCGCTATAACTCGCCTACCTCGAGAATACTATACCTCGTAGAAGTCAAGTCTAAGTCTAAATTAGTCTAGGTCGCTATATCTACGGAAGTTAGTAAGTCGCTATCCTATAGTATTACTACTAATATAACGCGTCTATACGCGTTTTACGCGCTATAGAAAGCCCGTTTGTATTAATAATAGATATTACTAGGGTAATAGTAAGAGGTTAGAATAGAGAGGATAGTAGTCCTACGTAAAAGGCTTTTTACGCTTCTTCTATTATATACTATACTACTTTCACGCTTCGGCTCGTTAATGTCCTCCTTATTAGATCTATAGGATAAGAGCTATACTAAGCGTACCCCGACTTAGTCTAAATACGAAGAGTATCTACGTATTATTAACGATCTACCGTTTAACGACGAAGAGAAGGCTACTTTAAGGACTAAGCTTAAGCGACCTAATATAGAACAAGTATCTCCTTACTAACCGCTACCTCTACTACCGACGGATAGTATAGTACCTCGTAGAGGACGTAAATCCTAATAAGCTAATACCTAGTAGTTAACTTAGACCTTTACTAGAACTTAAGAGTAAGACTATACTTAAGAGTAGGATATAATAGGATATTATCGATCTACTACTAGTTATACTAAGACTATCTATAGCAAGTAGTCGTAGGAAGACGAAGAGTATAAATATATAAGTAACTACTAGTTTAGAGAATTAGACTTCTCTAGCTATATACTATACTCTTATCGTACCTAGACCGACTACTATAATAGTATATACTTCGAAGCTACTAACGCTTAGTACCTCGCGTAGCTAGTAAACGCCTATTCGAACGAATAGCTAGATACCCTTAAGCATCTAGCTAACTAGTACGAGTAGGCGTAGGTAGATAACTAAGAGAAAGGCAAATAGATAGATATACTCTATATAGAACGTTAATAGGCTATAGACATTATTCGTAAGATTCGAGAGAAGAACAAGGATCTAATATTACGCAATAAGGTCCTTTAAATTAGTAACGAAGAACTAAAGTCTACTAATACTACTCTCGAAGAAGAATAAGAAGTCCTATAGAAGGAACTCTTTATTATAGAGTCTAAGCTAGATAAGTTCTAACTATAGTTCAAAGAAGAGGTCTTAGCTTATATACTATACGTTCGAGTAGCAATGCGTATAGCGAGAACCCTAAAGGCTAAGAAGATACCTTAGTATACTCGTATAATACTAGAAGCTACTCTATCTTAGATCTATAGTAGTAGAGTATATTATAACCTCCTAAATAATAACCTCTCTAGTATACTATTAGAAGAATTCCCTTTAGGCTTTCGTCCTATCTAAGGCAAGTATACTAAAGATAATAGTAAGTAGCGTCGTTACTAAGAGTATTAATAATAGCGTCGTTAACCTCCTCCGCTATCCTCTCTAGAACTAAGCTATTGCTCTATAGGCCCGCTACTACTACTAGTACTAAGATATAGAGAATATCCTATATATGAATCTCTAAAGCTATATAGTCGAGACTAGCCTAATAGACTATCCAAAAGGCACTAGACAAGATAAAAGCCTAGTGCATTAGGACTAGGAGGCTAGATAGACTACAAATGACTCCCTAGAAAGCCAAGGACCTAGAGCAATATAGAGTCCTAACAAGAGAAATGCTAGAAAAGGAGCTTCGAAGACCAAACATAAGGCTAAAGGAAGACAAGCTAAGGGAAAAGAAACAAAGCCTAGTAGAATCAATTACTAGACATCTATAGGAGTAGGAATAGAACAAAACACAAGTTAGACTAGGTACCCTAAAGGTACTAATCAAATTTGGTTAATACAACTACTAGCTCTACAAGGACCTAAATAGGGCCGAAGCAAGCCTAGCTATCTAAATCAGATCTAAACACATTAGACTTAGATCTTACTTGTTTAGAAGAAACGTTCCGGGAATCGAAAGTAGAGCTTGCTAATGTAGCTACCAATCTTAGAACCCTAAGCATATACTGCTAGTCTGCCCCTAATGGTTAGAAGGTAGAAGTAATTAGAGACTAAAAGCAATAGAAAGGGAATATAACAAGCTAATCCAAAGTAAAGAAGACCTAAAGAGGATAGTAAGGTGGATTATTAAATAGGGATTCGTGCAACAATTTGCACTAGTAAGGGAAACTAAGGAGTAGATAAGAAGGAGGGAAGAAGAGGGGGAAAGGAGGGCAGGGTAGTAGGCAAGGTAGTTAGAGGGTAATAACTATGACACTAGTACACCCTAGAGGAAGGAAAGCAAAGAAACGAGGAAGAACAATACTTGTAAATAGGACAGGAGGGAGGTTTTTACTAACCAAGTTGGTTTCCTACCTAAAACAATATATAGAAATAGACCTACATAGGCCGAAAGGGACTACAATAGGCAAATGAAATATCTATCTATCTATATAGTCGAGACAATCCGTTCAATTTACGCTATAGTTAAGAGTACGAAGAGAGACCTCTAAATCTACGTACTTCTTAACGACCTTTATCTTAGCGCCCCTTAGTACTACTACTTAGACATTAAACTATACCGATACTAGAGCGTAGAGTACTAGATCCTATTCCGGATCTATCTCTTAGCAATCCCCGTCTAGATTAGTAATGAGTAATACCTAAACCTATACAAACCCAAGGGCTAGGTAGTATAGGAAGGGACTATAGGGAGCATAACCCATTAGGCTATAGGTAGCCATGCTAGGCGGACTGACTGTCGTAATAGCCGTAGAGGCATATGGTAGTAATTAGAGCTCTATAGTAGAGGCACATGAAATGTAACTAGTAATGTGTACTAAACGAAGGTTAATGATGTCTCTCCCTAGTAGGAAGAGGGCTATATGTACTAATCGAGGCCCCTACCTAACTCGGTAGTCAAGTGTGTCCTAGTTGCTAGCCAATATCCCTCCCTTTCTAGGTATCTAACTAGACACAATACCGCGATCATATATGTAGAAACCAAATAGGTAAGCTCTTCGGCTCGCTACCTTAGGTAGACTTTCAATCGTACCCCTAGGGGCCATTAATCCTAGGTCCATT
>LFZO01001250.1:0-10602 GCA_001578225.1 Pseudocercospora musae | reverse complement strand
AAGATTGTTAATGTCCTTCTAGTTTCTTCTCAAGATCTAGAAATTATTAATATAAAGGATAACTATAATTCCTTTTCTAATAAAGAGATAGCTATTACTCCTTATTGCCTTAAGTCTAAGGCTTCTTAAAGTGTCTATAGTATTATAGTACTATAGGGATACTAATTACTTTATCCTATAAAGTCCTTTCCTAACTTTAATATATAGGAATTTATTTAGATTCTTTCTAATAAGGTATAAACCCTCTAGGGCTAATATAAAGTTTAGCTTATTAATCTTAGGTTTAAGAAATATAGTCTAAATATCTACTTAGTATCTTTTTAACCCTAGGACTACTACTAATCCTAGGTAGAACCTACTTGTTATAGCCCTTAGTATTAGTACAAAAGTGTATTTATAATTAATATCCTTTCTTTAGATAAATCCTTTAGCTATATACCTAGCCTTATACTTGTTAACTATACTATTAGGGAGGCGTTTAATCTTCTAGATCTATCTTCCTCTTATTAGCTTTCTTCCCTTAGGGAGTTAATTAGCTTTAATCTAGATAAGAGATTATTGTTTTATAAGTAACTTTAACTTATTAATAATAGCCTACCTCTATAGTTTAGTATCTTTACTATTTAATACTTAGTTTAAAGTAACTAGCTTACTATTACTAGGCTTCTTTGCCTTCTTTTTCTTTAATATATGCTTTATAGCTACTTTTAAGAGATTTTCCTAAAGTACTATAGCTATTATACTAGCTAAAAGGCGACCTATATATAGGGATTTATAGTTATGTTTTTTGACTTTTCTTCCTCTTAATAATATTATTATAGATATAGGGCTAGGTTCGGCTCTTATAGTCTTAGTTGTTGCAATCTCTATATCTAAAACTATTAGAGAATAGCTACTTTTTCCTTCGCTAATTATTAGTTATAGATTAAAGGGAGGCATTAGATTATACTACTCTACTACTTAACTACTATCTATTACCTAGGTTAGTCTACTTCTAGGTAGCTTATTGTTATCTACTAATGTCTAATTTTTATCTAGATTTTTATTTACTAATATCTACTTCCCTTAAGCTAGCTAGGAGTCTTCCTCTTATAGACTTATTAATAGAGTATACTACTAGCTAGGCTACATTTGCTCTCCTTAAGACTATTAGAGGCTATCTATAGCTTAATCCTCTTATATTAGAGGCTATAGTACTAAGCTTATATTTAGATTACTTAATAGCCCTCCTATACTAGTTATATTCTAGTCTTTAGTAAATAGCTAAGGATTACTTAGGTCCCTAATCTTATCTAGATTATCTAAGATAATCTTAAATATTACTTAGCTACTACTCTATTATAGGATTGAATTTATTAGATCTCTTTTAGCCTTTTCAATTTCTTAGCTATAGGTCTAGTCTTCGTAGAACGAGATATATAGTATAAACCTAATATTATACTTAAACTTGTTTATTCTTATATCCTATACTATCCTCTATAGAAGATAGTTAGTTAATAAATTATTCTAAAACCTAATATTCTAGTAGATATATATCCTTAGTATAAACTTTCTTAACTTAATAACTTAGTTAATATACTTATAAGCTTTATAACTAAATCTCCTAACTTTTAATAGATTAATCTCTAATATATCCTATTTTATTTCCCCTTCTAGATAGATAAGAGGAATCTACTTTGTCTCTAAGTTAGCTAACCTAATTGTTAGCTATATTGAATAGATTATAGTATAGCTTTAGAGATCTTTAGGCATTCCTAAGTCTATTATTGTTAACCGTACTTTAGTTAGGATAACCTTATTTAATAATGCTATAATACTATTTTATTTAGGAGTATATAGTATAGAGAAATCCTACTTATATCCTTAAATCTTAGCTAACCTTATTAGCTCTTTTTTATTAAATTCTCCTCCTCTATTAGAGAAGAATAGCTTAGATCTCCTACTATACTAGTAAAATACTATGTTTATCTAATTATTAATAAGTCTTAGGTATTCTAACTTGTACTTTACAAATCTATCCTATCTTATCTTAACTTTTATATTAGTTAATAGGAGGATAAACTAGTAGCTATAGATATCTAGTAGAGTAATAGGGCCTATTATATTAAGGTAAATTTTATCTAGTATATAGTCTAGGACCTTTCTTAGCTTTCTTAATACAATCCTTTTAGATCTTAAAAGCCTATAGGCTTTATAGTAACTAAGCTAATTAGTATCTAGATACTCTAGGCTAATATAATTAGTATTATTCTTTATTATATTTAGGATAGTACTACTAATATATCTAAGTCTTTAGTAAATTCTATTAGTATTAGCCTTTAGTTTACTAACTATAGGTACTATTAGTAGGTTATACTTAATAGACTTCTTTCCTCCTACCTTTATAGAGGCTAGTAGAATAATTAATATGTTCTTTAAGATAGGAACCTTACTCCTAATTCTTGTTTTACTAATAACCTTACTATTAGAACTCCTAATAGTTTTACTAGGTCTATAGAAGTAATAACTAAGTTCCTTATAGATATTATCTATACAAATTAGATTAATATCTAATTTAGGTAAATAAAGGATATTCTTATAGAGTATATCTATCTTCTTTCCCTTATAATCTAGCTAAATTAGGATATCTCTAACTACTATTAGCCTTTAGGAGCTAACTACTTAGGAGAATTCTATAGGCTCTAGGAGCCTCCTAGGATTCCTAAACTAGGACTTGTTATTAAACATTATAAATAAGGTACCTATATCCTATAGAAGTATTTTCTTAATTAATAGAGTATTAGTTAAGACTACAATACTAGTAGTACTTTAGGGATTAGCTATAAAGATAGTACTTAAATAGTAACTCCTATTTTTCTAACCTTTATTATTATTACTATCTTCCTTATTGTATCCTTAGCTATAGCTATAGAAGCCTTCTTCTTTAGCTTTCTATTCTTCTTAGGCTTCTTACTCTTCTTAGACTTCTTACTATCTTACTTAGTATCCTTATCCTAATATTCCTTCTTTCTTTTAGAATACTACTTCTAGTATTAGGTATTAGTATACTTTACTTTCTTATAGATTTAATACTTATTATTATTATTAAGTATCTTATAATTAGCTAGAGTAGATACTAATCTTCCTTGCTTTAGTAGATTAGTATTTAATAGTAGCTTCTCTTTTCTAAGAGATATAATTATTCCCTATAGGACTTAGTTAGCCTTCTTAGGCTTATTATTATACTTCTAGCTTCTAAGCTATTTATAACCTTAAAGGCTATTTACAAATAGTATTCTAATAACTAGGTTAGGGATCTTAATATCCTCTATCTTTATATTAGTCTAAAGATAGAACTATTTAGTAGCTATTTAGTACTTAAGGACCTATACTTAGAAGTCTTTATAATACTTTAGAATACTTTCTATAGTTTAATTCTATAGCTTAATTAAACTAATACTTTTTAGTATATTATAGATATCTACTATAACAATTAGCTTAAAGGTTATTATAATAGTCTAGTAGTATTTATATACTATTTTCTAGGTATTACTAAAGTTAGGTCTTAGGTTATCTACTATCCTTTTTAATAGAATGCCTTTTGCTTAGTAATCTCCTTCTATAAACTCCCTTAGTACTAGTTTGTATTTAGTTTTAGCTAAGACTAATATCTATAGAGTATCGTTTATAACTATTATAGTATCTTAATAGTCTTCTCTAGTTAGTATAACCTCTAGGTTATACTATTCTAGATTATAAAAGATATATCTAAGGACTTTTTCCTTAATAAACTCCCCTTCTAGAATAGTTTTCTATATATGAAAGTTAGTGCTCTTCTTAAGGATCTTACTATTAGATTTGTCCTTATATACTATTTTATTATTTAGCTAGATCTTTCTACTTAGATTCTCTAATTATACTTGTTTAGGCTAGTACTATAGAATAGACTAATCTTAGTTATTAACTCTAGTAGTTATACTTAATCTATAGTTACTCTACTTAATAATAATAATCCTTAGTCTATTCTCTTAGATAGGATAAGCTTAAAGCGTCGGCCTTATAACCTATTATAAATTAATCGTATAGACTAAGATATTTGTAATGTGTATACTAAATTGTATAAAATATAGAAGGTAGCTAACTAGTTAACCTTTATATATTCTTATTAGTAATCCTAAGTTAGTCTATAATAGACTAAATAAGTCTATAATAGTAGCCCTAAATTAGTACCCTTAAAGGCTACCTATTATTAGTCCTCCCCTATTACCTTAGTATACTAACTAATATATAATACTTAGCGCTATAGTAGTCCCTATCTCCTTTTCTATCCTCTAGCTTTAGACTATATTAAATACGAGATATAGGAGTAAGATACCTATTAGGATCTCTATACTTAAGACTATAGCGAAATATAATTACTATTAATATAGATAAAACTATTATAAAGCTTACTAGGGTAATATCTCTTTAGTTCTCTATATAGATAATATCTAATACTAGATCTATAGTATCTCTACTAGTAATTATATATCCGACTTATAAGTAATTAGAATACGAGTATCGTAAGAGTCTATCTCTATATCTCCTCTCGCTCTAGTAGTACTACTTACTAGAGACGAAATATAGGAATCGAACGTATTAATAAACTAGGTTATAGGTCGCTATAATCTCGACGATATTACAATACTATATTGTCTCCTTAACTATAGAAGCTATACCTACTCTCCGATATAACTACTATCGTAGAGCTAGCGAGCTATACCCTACAATAATCCTACCCGAGCAAGTCTTCTTAAGATTGTTTTGAAGAGGTCTACAATTCATAGCAAAGCCGGCCTAATAAACCTAAGTGCGGATCATGGTCGACATCTTGCCGAAGCTGATTTGGAAGGCCAAGCATGATCTTTAAGCTAGTCGTCGGTCTCCTCACCGATACGAAGTCGTCGATGCTCCGGATAGAAGCCTCGCCAACGCTGCGCCGATCCTTTGGTCGCGAGCTTCCATCGATACACGCCCTCTGCCATCGCCATTGTCTTCATTCGCCGCCCAGCCGCCTGCGACTACTCGTTGTCTCCTCGGGATGCACGCTCGCCCTCCCTCTAGCTTTGGCCAAGGTGCAGCCAGTATCGGCCCTTCGCAAGAGTCTGAGGTATGGAAGAGACGGCGAAGTGGACTCACCTTCACACATCCACCATCTCCCCACCAGTTGATATAACCCGTCATGTTCGCAGCTCAGTGCCTACAGATGAAGGTCGCCTCTCTATCGTCACCGCTCGCCACAAGAGCTGCGATAAGCATGCGTACTCGCTTTGCCCCGATTGATTGGTTTTCTATCCGTCCTATTGTTCTATATAGACCTTCGAGGCTCACGTCCTGTAGTGGAAGCCTGGCTGGCTAGTAATGTGCTACATACTTCAACCTCCTAGATAGAAAACAGCCTACCGGTCACCGGGACGTACTCGCACTCTGACATGGTACAAGGGCCTCTGGTTTCTGGGAACTCTATCGAAGCGATTACCACCGACACGTTCAATGATGGTGATACAGCATTAGCTGAACTTCCTCCATGCCGGACTATACCTACAGATCGTCCAAGACATGCGTACAGATGCAGGCGCAAGTGTAGGTGCTCGTTGAATCGGGATTAGGAGCGAAGCAAGAGCAAGATCCCGCAAACGAGGCGACCATCGAACAGGCACTGTATACGAGGCATTGTTGGCGTGACGCTTCTAACCGGAAAAAGGAGATGAGATTTAGAAGCGTCCTAACCGTAAGAACTACGAATACAACTCGATCTACTCTAACTCCCACAACTAGCAACGCATTGACCGTGACTGTTTCCCTTCTTTGCTTCCTCCGGATCTAGTACCCAGCCAACAACCCAAACATACGACATAGTACATTCTGCAAGTCGACTCAGTACGAAAAGGGAAGCTGGAAACCAGTAGCGAAATAGACAGAAGCTGACTCCTAGACTCGACATTTGCGAATTGGTCCCATCGACGTCTACCAACTTCTTCTCCTCCTCTATAGCCCACTAGCATCGAGGACGGGCGCCATCGTCCCCGAGACTAGTAGCGGCTCGCTATTCCCTTCTAGGACTCTCCGCCTCCAAAGTTTTATCGTTCTACTTCTTATAGGGAGAGCTCCTAGTTCCGAGGACGGGCGCCTTCATCCTCGATACTAGTAGCTCGCTATGCCTAGTTTCCTACTTCTTACGTTCTCTCCTTTTTCGAACTTTGTACCTTTCCTTTATTCCCCTTTTCCACCAACCCATTTCCGAGGACGGGCGCCTTCGTCCTCGATACCAACCAAGTAGCTCCTTCTTTCTCAAATACTTGCATTTCTTTCTCCTCTCAACTCCATGAGGTTGACTTTGGAGCTGGACATTCTATGGTGGTCGAAGACGGACCCATTGGCTAGCTGTATTTGCGTAAAGTCGCGGCGGGCGTTGTCGTAGGCTCCGAAGCAAGCAAGTCTCGCGTTTCGATGAAAGTATGCGGTACGAGCTTGGAAGCTGGCTGGGAGTGTGTGTATGCGAAGAAAAGGGTAGTATACTGCCTACTAATAGAAAGTGCGTCGAGGTACTTTGCGCTCTTGATGGAGAGACAGTGGTAGGCAATGAAGGTCCAGAGTAGCAGTTTTGGTGGTTGGTATTGAGAGAAAAGATTTCTCCCAGGAAGGAGACTGCGACTGCGAAGACAGCTCCTCCACTTCGTTCTGCTTTCAAGTTCCTAGGCATATCTCTTCGAACAAACTCCCATGCTTCGAGAGTGGCAGTTCCCGAGGGCGTCCCCTCTGGAACCGGCGAGACAAGCAACGGCGAAGGTGTGAGCGTGCTCACCGATCGCTCGCTACTTGTCATCTGGTAGATGGAACGAAAAAGGATGATCTTTGGGGGAGGAAGGGAGTAGATATAGCTGCTGCTTGTCACAGTACGAGTAGGTGACTGGACGAAGGAGGTTGGAGCTAAGGCGAGGCGAGGCGAGGCGAGGCGACACAAGCTATAGCTAGCTTTCTCCTTTTTACATCCTTGCCAAATTAGCGCACGGCAGTATAGTAGACATAGGCCTACAACTTTCACGTATCCAAAGTAGACATTTCGTATACTATAGTACTACTTATCGGCCTAATATTATAGAGTTACCCTACTAGCTCTAAGGCAAGTATCTATAGTTAGAGATAGTAAAGTCGTAAGATTAAGATCTTATACTATATATATATATAGATACGAGTTAGCTTTTTTATATCTATCTAACCTCTTTAGACTTTCTACTAAGGGGAGCTTTATCTATTCTATAATCTAAATACTTCTATAGCTAGCTACTATCCTTTCTAGATCTATCTATCTTTACTATAATTATTATTATAGTACTATAATCTATAATAGGACCTTATATAGAGGGTTTCCCCCTCTTATTACTACTTAAGTATTAGTAGATTTAATATAGTTAAAGTTATACTATAAGATATAGTATACTCTATTCTAATAGTATATTACTAGATTCTCTATATAGTCGTAATATTGTATTAGGTTATAGTAAAGGTTCTACGTAGGATAGTAGAGAATTGCCGATTAGGTACAATATAGCTAGTAAGGTAGATATTAATATACTCGAGGATTCGCTAGAAGAAAGAAAGGAATAATATAGATATAGCTATAGTAATATATAGAAGAAGCTAGTAAAGCGAAGCGAATTAGATTAGGTAGGTATATACTTAGCTATATAGAAGAGTAGAAGCTAGCCCTAGAATACCTTAGCTTCGTTTAACTAATTACTAATCAATTCTCTATATAATCTATTAATTCCTAAATCCTAAAGGTCTCGATATAAATACTAAAGTACTTATTACTATTATTATATATAATATTATAGGAGCCTATAGTAGCTACTCTATAGAAGCCTAGATAGTAGTATTATAGAATCGGTATATAGTATTAACGAGGATCGAGATAGTAGATAGTAGAGGAATCGTTTTCGATATATAGCTATAAGCTTCTTCGATATAAGTATAGTATTATCGTTATCTAGTAATTCTATTATATATTAGTTAGTATACTAAGGTAATAGGGAAGGACTAATAATAGGTAGCCTTTAAGGATACTAATTTAGGGCTACTATTATAGACTTATTTAGTCTATTATAGACTAAATTAGGATTACTAATAAGAATATATAAAGATTAACTAGTTAGCTATCTTCTATATTTTATATAATTTAGTAGGCAAATTACAAATATCTCGATCTATACTATTAATTTATAATAGGTTATAAGCCTAGCGCTTTAAGCTTATCCTATCTAAGTATAAGGACCTCGATAAGGTAAGGTCTCTTACTAAGCCCTAAGTATACTAAGTAGCGCGTACTAGGGATATACGCTAGACGTACGTAACTTATATAGCCTTTTTAACCTAGCGCTCTATATAATCCTTTTAGGAGATACTTATTAGTTCTACTACCTACTATATTATTAGTTAGGTAGATATTCTATACGTTACTATATACCTAGTCCCTAATAGTTCTAATAAGCCTATCCCTATAGTAGCCTATAGAATACTATATAATAAGCGTAAGCGAGCTAACTACGTTAGGTAGTAATACTATAGTACCTATAGATAACGATTACTCCTAGGGGGATAAAGAACGTTAGATAACCTTTAGCGAGTAGTAGGCTATATTAAACGAGCGAATTGTATACTCGAGAGCTAAGTAGAAGCTACTTAAATAAGAAGTCTAAGCCTAGGAGCTAGAGTATAAAAATACTAGGCTACGTATATAGCGTAACGTAGGATTAGCGCTAGTAGATACTTGGCGTAGTATAAGCGTTAAGCAGTCTAATCGCTAAGTATCGCTAGAGTCTAACTAGGATACTAGTAATTCTAAGAATAGGTCTATAGAGAGTATCTATAGGACTCTATCCTCTTAGCTTAGTCTTAGTATTATACTATCGTAAGGATATAGCGGGGCGCCTACGCTAAGTATAATAGACGTAGTTAAGGATATTACAATAGGTAAGCCTAGACTAAAAGAGCTAAAACCCTTTAGGAATAATACTATTAAAGAGGCAAGGAGGTTCCTAAGGGAACTAGCCTTCATCTTTACTTTATTAGGAAATACGTATTATACTAACTATAGTAAGACGCTATATAGGGTTATATACCTCGTAGGCGATACGTATAAGAAGTAGTATAATAAGTACGATCTCGAAGATCTAGGTACTTATATCTATAAAGATTTCAAGGATTTCTATATTAACTATATAGGGAATCCTATAAATCGTATACTAGACGTAATCCTCGAGTATAAGGTAGCGCGTTAGCGTAAGAACTAGATAGTTTAGAACTTTGCCCTCGATCTCGTAGTACTAGAGGATTAGCTAAGCGACTATACTAAGGCGTAGTATATACGCTACCTACTTACAAAGTTATAGCCTACGCTACGTAGTACTATCGTTAAGTACTATATCGTTCTAGAGCTAAGGTAGGAACTAGTATAACTCGTAGCTCGTATCGAGACGCTAGATAGACTATCTAGTAAGAAACGAGAGTAGAATAACGAGGACTATAGCGGTTTAAAGAAGAAGCGCTACCTTAATAACTATAGTAGTAGTAAGGAGTAGAGTAGACGCGATAAGAAAGTAGGCGAGAAGCCTATATAGACTAAAGACTCGAAGCCTAGTTAGGATCTATCTTTAGTTAAATACTATAGATATAGGAAGAAGGGCTATTTTAAGCCTAACTATCTTAATAAGTACCTATAGAAGGATAGCGACTCGTAGGCTATACGTAAGGTTAAGGTAGCTAATAAGGAAAAAGATAAAGTATCTACTAAGAGTTAAGGGTAAGTACTGTAGCTAATCCTAGTAGCTCTATAGTATATATACTATCGTAACGCGTACGTAGCGTAATAGTAACGTAGGATAGAGACGTATATATCGAATACCTATTAGACAATATAGTAGATATTAATATTATCTTATACGAGTTTGTTCTCTAATACTAGCCCTAGTAGATTACTAATACTATCCTACCTAGTACCGATAGTTTCTAGAGAGAACGTAGATACTATTATAGAGCGTATATACTAAGCCTACGTATTATAGACTTATCGGATTAGGAACGCGTAATAACTAGTACCTTTTACGCCTTCGAAATACCTAACCTAGATCTTATACTAGGTAGGCCTTAGCGAAGGGACTAGCGGGTAATCGTAGATAGCGTAATAGATATATAGATCTATAGTACTAGTAGCGAGATAAGACCTATCGTAGTAAGTAAGCTATAGTAGTTCTTTAAAGAAATATATAGTACGACGTATATATATATAGTAAGTATATACGACGCTAGCGTAGTAGCTAATAACCCTAATCTACTAGAGGAGTTTAAGGACTTTATAGACATCTTTACTATAATACTAGAGGCTCGATACTAGCTATACGCTAATATAGAGTACTCGATCGACGTAGTTAATAGGAAGAAGCCTCCCTATCGCTCCCTATAGTATTAGTCGGAGTAGGAGCTCTAGGTCCTTTAGGAATACCTTATTAAGGTAGTAGAGAATAGGTAGATTAGGCCTAGCGTAAGCGAGGCGGATACGCCTATCTTGTTTATACTAAAGAAAGA